>BMAW01005339.1:95453-147365 GCA_019974015.1 Nephila pilipes
ATATATATATATATATATAGAAAGGGGAGTTCAAATGAAAATGTACATGTATGAAATGACACTGTAGGTATAAATGAAGACTTTATTGAAAGTATAAACCATAGGAATGAGCACTACTATCTCATTGATTAAAGAGCCGAATGATTCCTTGTTCCGGAAACTCCTGTGACCGTGAAAAGACCCAATCCTTCATATCATCCTTGAGTTCGTCATCCGAGTTGAAGCACTACCCTTTCAGGAGTTTTTCAAGGAACCAAACACATGGAAATCGCAGGACGACACGTCCGAGCTATAGGGCGGATGGTCAAGCTGCTCCCACTTGAACTTGGCCAGTTCCACGTGTGTGACCCTGAAGATGTGTAGACGCGTGATATGGAGCAGAATCACACCCATCGTGAGCATTCCAGGTCTTTAGTTCATGATGAACCTGCGTGGGGTGGTGACAACGTAATCTTCCACTGCATGCTGTGCCGCTTTGCCTCTGCCTCTTGGTGATGGCACCAGCTCTTATCACCTGTGACGATTCGTTCCAAGAAAACAGGGTCTATGATACCGAATCATATATTGAAATGCTAGCCCTACACGCAGTTCTTTTTGCTAGACATTGAGCTGCTTCAAATCCCACTGCGCGCACATATTCCAAAAACGCAACCTATCCTGAACAATTGTCAACACTGTTTCAACGCTGGCATCCACCTTCACCTCCAAAATTCGCAATGTGCCACACTGATCACTTTTCACTTAGTCATCCACCTTATCGATGAGATCGGCCGCGGTGACTGTGTTTCTCTGGCCTGGTCATCAACCAAACTCACTGACTTGTCGCATACACAGTCTTCCCATATACGGTCACGATCCGGAGATGAATAGCGGCTGAATTTGCACCTTCTGCTTGCAGACACCAGATAACTCCTCGCTGCTCCTTAATCGTTGAATTTTGCAATGTGAACGACGTCATATCCTTACACACACTGCCGTGCCAATTGGACGGCGCCCTTTATAAGAGCATCTGCTCTCTCCTGCTCATGCTCCTATCCACGCCGAGGACTCCATTAGCATCCCTAGATGTCTCGCTACGTTTTTCCATAGTGGCATATGCAAATATGTTAACGGTTACGTTGTTACGACATTTAGTACATTTTCATTTGAACCCCCATGTTCATATATATATTTAGATGTATATATATATATATATATATGTGTGTGTGTGTGTGTGTTTGTGTATGTGTGCTTGTGTGTGTATATATACCTTCAAGAATGTATGCATTCAGTAACAATATAAGAAATACAAATAATATAAGAAATAGCTATAGCTTTTCAATTTGTAGTTATCTTATGTCACGGATATTAAAGTACGTTTAAATGAACGCATAAGTACCAAGAATAAATTTAATTGAAAATAATTCATAAATTACACCAAATTGTATACAACAAAGTACTGGGCTTTATATTTATTGTGTCAAGCAATGTATTACATAATGCATCATTTATTCTATAAAAATATGAAAGATCAAATTTCAAAGATATTTCAGCTATACATTTTTATGTTTATATTAGCAATAAAATCGTAAGTATCAGATAACTTTATAACCTATTTCTCCTATACTTTTATGTATATTATTTGAATTAATTGCAATACATTATTTTAATGGTGCGCCTTACAATTTTTTTTGCTTTGATAAATTGTTCCTAAATCCCTATCTATACTTTTAGTCACCAATTTCTACTTTTAATTCAGTATTTACATTAAAGATATATTTTCCTTTCAATATACTTCCAAATAATGTTTCAAATATCCTTAAATTTGATATTTATGTAATTGTAGCCATTTTATATACTTACATCACATTTATTAACCATCGCTTTCCCAATTTCTTTCTCCAGTAGCAAACGATTTTTAAGACGTAACACACCAAATCTATTGAAATCTTTTTCTATCAAAGTAGTTTTGTGAAATAGGATAAGAAGGGAAAAAATTACCCTAGACGGAGACGAACTTCCCATTCGGTTCTAATTAGACGTAGAATAGAATCCAATCTTTACCGACTCGTTTTGTTTCTTTTAGAAAAGTTTTAGTGAGCGGTTAGAGGGGAAGGATTTCAAGGATTTGATAACATCGGCATTGGTTTGTTATGCTAATGGAGAAAATGTCGGTTGGGGATTTTTTTCCCCTTTTCGTTTTGAAGAGTGGAGTTATGGTTAAGCTGCCGGGATTTTTAGGATAAAAAGAGAGATGGTTTTGAATATAAGACACACAGTGATTTTATTTCATAGATCTCAGAAGGGTGATATCTTTTTTTAAAACGAGACTGATGTATTTTCTGAAATAAATGGAATAATAAGAGTATAATTATGCATGTATTCATGATTCCCAATTAATGGGATATTGTGTTTCATTCTTGTAATTTGTTATATGGAAATGAGTTAATAGTAAGATGATGATGAGTTTGTAAAAGACTAAAATATATTTTCCGTTAAGGAAAAAAATGTTACTTAACTTTTCTTCTCAAAATTAAATTTTTGAGGGAAGAAAAACAATTTGTTTCAGAGTTACTGAGTTAAAACTAGTACACGAGAAAAATAATTTGAGTATATGTGTGTTTATGGGAATAATAAATCTATAAACTTTTATCCTTTTTCCACAAATAGTGTCTATAATTTAAATTTTTCTTTATCTTTAAGAACTTCAAAACACATACAAATGTATTCTAGACATGGAAAATATAATTATATGCATTTGTGAGGAATTATTATATAGGAATTATATTTAAAAATTACATTTTATAATTTATTGGTATTCTCAACTAAAACTGAAAGTCAAAATTTTTGGTGATGAGAGGTTATTGTAAATACAAAGCAAATAAAAAAATGGTTAAATATTTTCAAAATAAATTTACATTTTAACACACACACACACACACACAATCACACACACACACATATATATATATATATATATATATAAATTAAAGTTATGTTTTAAAAATATTAGAAACACGTTTGTAACATTTTTTTTAAAAAATTGATGATTTCTTGATGTGTGTGTAAGTAATGGATTCCAAATTATGATTTAAATCGTTAAATATGACATACAGATCGAAAAATAAAAATAAAGCTTTATTAATTAAATATAATGTGTTTCTACAAAAATTACAATTTATTCAACTTTTTTTATATTTTTAACTTTTAGTATTGTTATCAGTCTAAGTAAATGTTTACGAGTGTAACATAAAATAAAGCTTTTCACGGCATTTTACCATCGTATGTATTTTTCTTCTGCAGTGTACATGGGATATCCTATACTTTTAATTATTACCAAGATATGACCGAGATATATGGATACAATTTATTCTTCATATTAACTGATCCTTACGTACATAATGTTACAAATTACTACATTATGTGCATGAGTATCATATCACTTTGATTTATTTGGTTCTTGCAAGCCGTCGATTGATGCAACGAGAAATATGAAGATTATATTCAATCTCCTAAGTCCTATAATGATGTCATTCGAAAGGTTAAGAAATGTCGGATTACTTCAATCTACGGCTTTCTGAAACCAAACGAATCATTATTAATTCCTGTAATTAACAACATTATGTACACAAGGAACAGTCAATAAGTTGAATAAATTTTATCGAGATATCTCGATTATTTTTTAGTAATTGTTAAAACTATATAGTACCCTCTTGTAAGCACTACTATCATTGAATTGATTTTCACCTATATCATTATTTTTTCAGCTTTGCATTTCAATCATTGATCACATATATTTTCTTCTGAATTCCAGCTTATAATATTAAAATAGTATTTCAACTAACATGGCCAATTTTCAATTCCATTTTAACTATCTTTTAAACAGAATTTTTTTTTCTATTTCTGCAGTAACAAGATAATATAATTCTTCTCTTAAACTTTAAATTAATGTCTATTTATAAAGAATAAATTTCTTATCGGAGATTACTTATAAATATATAATAAATAAATACCTGAGAAAATAATTAAATTAATGACTTTTTCGTAATCCCAAAAAAGAATAATTAGGATTTTCTGTATGTAACACAAAATATTAAAGAATTAATTTATAATAAATAACGTAATGAATAATGAAATAAATAACAACAAAAATAGTAATAATAAATAAAATGAATCAATAATAAATAAAAATAAAGTATTAAAGTGATATTTAAAAATGCATTCTTTATATTTATAAATTGATGCTGATATATAATGAAGCTTCTGTTTCACTAAATTTAAAATAATACGATTTAAATTACTTACATGCAAATCTTATATTTAACATATAAGAATAAATTCATAACTCGTAACATTATTATTTTTTATAAGAAATTATATTTCCCAAATTCAGTAGGATTATTCTTTATTAATTATATAAGAATATTTCGTCAAGTTTTTAAATATTTGATTGGAAAAGTAATTTTAATTTTTCTTCATGTTGACAGAAAAATCTTATGTATAATAAGATACTTTTATTCTTAATAACTAAATACAGGATTATATCTTATCTCATTTTTTAAACATTTCAAACTAGATAGCAATCAGCGATAATTAATTCTTCATAAATTTGGCCAGTTGCTTAAGCTTTAATAGGCCCAGGGTATGAAATCAATATTACAACAGCTCGAAGCTTAAGCGGAATTTTCATTTTAAAATATGAGTGAGCCTCATTAATCATAAGGAAAGTAATTAATTATTTCTCGGTTTATAATACGTTGTGGTGGTGTTGGAAAAAATTTATTTTGAATTAAATGATGCCGCAGACATGTCAAATATTTTGCGATCCAAGTCTTCTTTTAATGACTTCCTTGAAACTTGTTTAATAAAGATTTTGAAAACTCTGTTTCAAAAATAACTATGCGATCAACTTTTCAAGATTAAAAATAAGTATAAATGGAATAATATTTTTATTTTTTTAAAGTTGATGCGTGATTTCTATTTTAATTTCCAAGCACGGCTAGAGTATTTGTTATAGAAATTTTTCTGACTCAATTCTTTTGAGATTGAAATTAATTTTACGATAAAAATGTGGTTCTGTACAATATAAATTTTGTAATACTAAAGAATATTTTTTACGTTGCTTTGAAAACTTTTATTAATTTATTTCAAATAAATACAAAAAAGTTATATTTCATAACTAATTTTTATTGCTTTTACTACATTTTTTTAAAAAGAAAGTTTCTTCATCTGTATTTCAAGTTTTATTTATGCATCAATTAATATGTATAGAAGTATGTTTAATTGCAATAATTGTAAATTATGTAAGGTAATTGTTAAATCTAGTAACAAATTTATATATGTGCTAGGCTGTTAATATGTATTTAAATGACTATAAATAGATATTTAATTAATATTACGATCAAAATGTTTTATATTATAGTACAATGTATGAAAAAAATTATTATTAACAACATCATCCTAACATATATGCAGTAATTTATTATTACTTTTACTATCAAAGCTTTCGCTTTTCACAATTTTCAGCCTTATATCTTTGCATAAAGAAATGTACAAAAGAAATTCAGTAAATTTAATTTAATACTTCTCTAAAATACTCATGCAAAAAGTAGAACAACATCTATATCATGTATTATCTTTGATATTTATGTAGTTATTCAGACTCAGAAAAATATATGAAGTCGTAAAAGATACAAAATTATCTAAAACACCAAATATATTTGCAGGAACATAGATGTCTTGTACAATTGGAATAAATGGTGTCCATACAGAAGATAAATCGGTCTTCTGGGGCTTTTATGGAACAAAAATAGTAGTAATAATGATTTATGGAGCTCGTTATAAATTTTAGAATAGTTGCTATGTATATGCGTTGAATAAAAGAAATTTCAATAGATTGCTAATAAAGTAAACACATTTACATATAATTTTTTGTTTTGTTTTGTATGAAGTTCTTAAATATTTGGTCTTAATGCTAAGTAGATTTCATAAATTGTATTGATAAAATATTTAATGTATAAAAATTTCTTGTATCAATTCAATAAAGAATAATATCTTGTATCGAGTAGTAATATAAAAATATGCTAACTAATGTTAAATAAAATTTTCAGTAGAAAGAGACTTATAAAATATATCTTTTTTAAAAAAAAATTACAGTATCTTTAACTTTTATTTATAATTTCTTCCCATAGTATTTGAAAAATATTCTTTTTGTTTAGTTTTAATAAGTAACGTTTACTACTTGTACTTGTAGTGGTGATATAAAATTACTTAATCATAAGTTAGAAAATTAAATTTTATGTTTGCAAGAAAATTGATGTTTGTTTAATTTTGAAAAATATCAGTTCATGGAATAGCAAGCGAAATTCGTTTTTATAAACATTCTAAAAACAAAATTAAGCTCCATATATTCCCAAATATTCTGTATGTTAACATATTTCTTACAAGTTTTAGTACTTAATTACAAACGTTGCTATTTTTTATTCATGTTTAATACATCACTTTTACTATACTATCATATTATGAAACCTTTTCAAAACTATCTCTTCTTTGTCAACTCACTAATCCTATTCATAAACAAAAATTAACTTTTTAAAAAAATCTTACTAAAGATTAAGTAACCATTAGTAAAACTAAAATCTATCCCCTCTTAAACAACAGGTATTAAATGCATTAATAATACATTGTAAAAAAGTTAAAAAGGAAGTTATTAATAATAACACTGACACAAAATATCATAAAGTGAGTTAATAATCCGAGATTTGGTAGTAAAAAAAAGGATATGAGTTCTTTAGAAAAAAGAGCCCGGATTGTTATCAAATTATTTGTTTAAAATAAAGGCGGCTCTCGCATAACATTTTATGACGGATATTTCCAAACCCTTTGTTTGTAAAGAACAACGAATTCTGAAAAGAAGATGATCGTAAAATAGTAGAGATTATATCACGCACGCCGTAAATTAATGGTGTGTATAAATTTTATTTTGTGTATACTCGTAGATTAAAATTGTTTTATAGTCAAGCTTTTCTGTAACTTTATTGCTAACTTCGATTAAATTGGAAGACCTGTGTTTTTAATATTTTATATGCTAATATACTGGTTTGAGTTTCTAAACAAAAATCATTTTTAATAAAGAAAAATTAGTTTTTTTCTTAATTGTTTCGATTTTTTTTTTCGGATAATGAGTGTCAATTATTTTGCTTTTGATAGATTTTGTAATCGTGCTTTTAATATTGATATGAAACAATGAAAATTATGATACATTCCACACATAATATGTGAATAATTTAAATATTGATTTGCTTTGTTCGTTATGGTGATTAATGTTCTTAGAGTATTTGAGGACACTGACTTTATAAAATTTGTACAAAATTTATGAAAAAAAAATTCTTATACTTTTTCTCAGTATTAGCTCTGTATTCTCATTGATTATCTTCAATCAATTATTTTTATTTTAGTATTTACAAAATATACTCCTTTTATTAAGTCATTCAGTCATAAATTATTAAGTGTAATATTTTTAATAACGAATGAGAAAATTGTATTACATATACTACTCATTCCAAAGTGATTGATCAAAGGAAATAACTTAAGACATTTTAGCTCATTCACTTAATTGATAAATTTACCATACTTGCTATAATTATAGTATAAAGATTTCAGGGAAAAAGCAAAATTGCTTAAAATATGAATGTTATCTTTCAGGTCTCAAGAAAGAAAATTGTTTTACAGTATGATATTTTTAAAGAACGTGCTTAATTATGTATTTTATTCCTTCTTAATTAAATACTTCAATCAAATGTTTACTTTTGGAACCTTCAAAAGACTCACGAGTGTCTTAAATTAACTTTGTTTCCACTTTACATGTCTTAAATTCACTTTGTAGGCAAATGGAATTATTTCGCTAATGAATGATGGTAGGAATTTTTTCAATAATAAGAATAATCTGATTGAACTGCGAAGATACGCTAAGAATTTTTCAAAAAATGCTGGATGATGTTATCATTTAATACAGAATGAAAAAAGAAGCAATTTTTGTAAATGTACTAACTGGAGATACTATTGAAACAGCAAATATTTGTTTACCACAGCTTGTGTGATGTGCTTACTTCATTATTTAATTCTAGCACCATCTTTCAGTTAAATTAAATAGTTAATAACTACAAAGCTCTAAACTCCAACTTAGTATATGTAAGAGTGAGATAAAACATTTAATTAGTAATTAAAGAATATGTAAGAAGCTCTCACTTGAATCCGTATTCACTCATTCAATATTAGTTTACATTCTAATAATAAAATCTTAGCTTACGAAGCCACTCTTTCTGATTCTAACACTTCTCATTTGTAGCAAATTCGAATCATAGAAATTTAACGAAGAGTCACTGCAATCCGAACGATTAATTACAATGTTTCAATTCAATCTATAATTATCTCTATCAACCTGACGTTATCATCTATTTCTTTTTCCTCCTCTAAATTCTATTTTACTTCTATATCACTATCTCTAATTCAATTCACTATACTTCTTACATTACTCTCATTTACCTAATCATGTTTTATTTTGATTGGGAAGAAATTGTTCAGTTTCCAAACCTAAATTTACAATTACAAAATATTCATTTTACAATGATCTTCCAATATTTCTCAAATGCAACAAAATTTTACTTCAATAAGGCTTTTATTCACAATGAGTTTTAACCATGTGCTTGACAATGTTTTTAATAACTCACTTTTCATTCATAGCTATGTCACATGACCTCACGGAGCATAATAGTTTTGTATTAATATTATGGTATACATTTCAGAGCTTAGAGAACTAACGTTGTGCTGGTGTTTTTGTACGCGGTTTCAATTTTTCTTTCTTTTCATATGTAGCATTTTACTAATATATATGTTCAAATTTTGATTCTCGGGAATTCTTGATGGTGTGTATCTGGACATGATTTTAATTACTATTTATGGAGTTATATGGCACATGACAACTCTTTTATTCACACAAAACATGTTGAACATCTCAAGTTATTTAGTTTATTAACTTTTGACAAAAATGTATAAATTCTTTTAGAATAAAATTTAGAAATATAAAAAGGAAAGACTGAGTGAATAAAATCATCATTTTAATTTTCTCAAAAGGTTCTAAATCTCATTTCCCAAGCTCATTTGCTAGAATGAAAGATTTATTTGATGCTTAATCCCTTTTTCCCCCTCTTGTAGTCTATATATTCCTACGCTTTTTTCGTTGGTGTTTTCAAATATCCCGAATATGTTTCTTTATCGAAGTACTAGAAGAATGGGGCTCTGAATTACAATGAGTCAATATTTTCTTAAGCAATGGAATTGAAGAATCAATATTATCTTTTTCATCTGCGGAAAGAACCTATATTCATCGTATTTGATCTCAAAAAGCCGGATTGTCGATATCAAAGATTTTCTCTGGCAATTTGTCTGGGTTGAACTTTTGGAAGGAAGTGTTGATTTTTTTAAATCTAAAAGGAGGACAAATGGGAAATATTGTATGAAATATTGAGAAATATGCGGTTTGATTACAAAGCAAAGAAAGACTAAAATCATCAATAAAATATTGGTAATAAATTGATGTAGTGACGTCTAACATTTATAATATGCATTACTTATATTAAATATACATTTTTATTAAAATTGTAAGAAAGAAGAGATTCTTTATGCGAATTTCATTATTATAATTTAATCATCATCCTCGATTTCCATAAAGAATAACATTAAAAATTATTCCAGATTGCTTAGTGAATAAACAACATTTTAAAAAGAGATTGGTTAAATGATGGATCTACAGTAAAATTATTGATAACTTGGCAAGTATAGAATGGTGGCGGACTAGTTAGTGAATTTTTTCCACCTCAACTTAATAGAACTTCAAATAAAATTATTTAGGGATTCAACTATAAATCAATATTTATGTTCAATAATTGAGATCAGTTTTGATTTAGTTTACTTTAAAAGATGAACAAAGTTAACCTATCTCAATCTAGGTTTCAGCCTTAATTTCTTCCATGATACAAGTACATTAAAGCTTTTTTGTTCTTGCATTTCGCGTGTTATTTAAAGAAAACTGCCGATACTCAATAATTGACAAGTATTTTCTTCCTTTTCTTATCTCAAATAACAACAAAATATATCATAATAAAAAAAAAGTTAGTTATTGAACTTTATATCCAAAAAAACTCTTTCGGTTTCTTTTTTATTATTATTTTGTATTTGTATCAGTTATACTACTTACTGCATTTCATGACATTTATTTTTAATAGTGTTCTATAAATACATATTTAAGCTAATTACTTATACAGTACTAAAATCATCTAACATGACTATGTTCCAATATGCAAGTGTTTTGAGGAATAATACCACTTTAATGAACTTGGGCATTAGTTAAGATTTATATGAATTGATATAATTTGTAAATGACACTCTAAAACTTTCTCAAATTTTCAACGCTATTGAAGAATTTAATTCAGTTCAACAGCATTTCCATTTGAGAAATAGAATCTCTAAATTTAAATTATACTCATCGTCAAAAAAAACTACACCTAAAAAGAATAATCAGATTTAAATGATATTTGAAAATAAGTTTTTATTCACTAACAACATAAAATGAATAAAACTGAGTATGGGTATGACAAAATGTATTGGTCAAAATACAAAATCTTTACCACTCTCATTAAGATACTAAGCCATCTTTATTTCTATTGCATTCCATCACATGTCGTGGTATTGAGTTGTAGATGCCTTTAACCGTGTTTTGATCCATCTCATCCAATACAGATAGAAATTTGGCATGTAGATCTTACAAATATTGTAGTAGCAGTAGACTCATAACAGACCTGCCTATTCCATAAGTTTCATATGGTTTTCATATATTAAGCCTTATGATGCTACTGGTCCTGACATAGTGTCTGTGGCTAAAAGGGAAACTGCTGATTTGGAAGTAATATGGACACGAGTGTTGTTTTGTGGAAATGGAGAACTGGGATGAGTGTTCACAAAAATACTGGTCACTAGGCGAAGGACCTCACTAACGTACCTTTGGGCCATCAAAGTGGCCTATGAAGACCAGCGGTGATCGGGCATCGAGCAAAATTGCACTCTATACTAATACACCCTACAGTCTGGATGTGACGAGTGACAATAAATCGTCCATCGTTTATCCGATTGCCTCCTCACATGAATATGGTTATCATCCACTCTAAAGTAAAAATAAAACTCATGGTTAAAAATGACCTGCTGCCATTCTGCCTAATTTCATACTGCTCTTGTGTACCATGATAATCTAATGATTACCAGTTAGTCTTGAAATAAGCCGTTGCAGAATTTTTATTAAATAATGTAAAAATAAATGATTTATTGTAAAAAAAGAGCAAGAGAAGATCGCAGGATATTCAAATAAATTTTGTAGTATTTCTTGAATAAAAACCATTTATCAATTGAAACATATGTATATCAAAAGTATAATGATAGACATATATATAATACACTATCTAAACATATTTATAATATATATATATATATATATATGTATGTATATATAAATACTATATATATATATATATATTGTTCCTTAAATTCTATTAGCATTGTAGCCTTTTGTCTTATCTTGTAGATTTTATCAAGAATTTGTCTAATTCTATGGATTCTGTTAACGCATTACTTTATTTATTTTATCAGTGGATAAACCGATATTATTCAATCGATAAATTATTTCTTATACTTATCGATAATTTTGCTATCGATATATTAATTATACTTATTCTATTGATGAATTAACTTATTCAGCTTCTTATTTGTTTTATATTCCGTCTGAGGTAATGGGTTGTAATAAATGAATTTGTTGCATTAGTAAGTACACAATAAAGAATTGTTAAATAATAAAACAATAAAAGATTGGTTTCAAAAGGAAAACATGAGAGGAAATCAGAATACTTAATTCAAAAAATAACTTATATAGTACTTTCGGATTTCATTAAACATAATTTTTTCAATGAAAACACCTGTAAATCAAAAGTATAATTATAGATACATTTACGAGTATAACATAATATCATTTCGAAGCAATGCGTGTGCATTTAATGCCTTTTCAAAATCAATCATTGATTTTAATGTTATAAAATCTTAGTATTATCTTATTCTGCGATTTGTACCTGTACGTTAACTTAATCGATATATTTTACATTATCCTCACTTATATCGATATATTTTCTTATAATTTATATTGATTAATTACCTTATTCAGCTCATTATTTGGGTTTGATCATAGATAGACACAAGGAATTAATGAAGTAGTTGCTGACTATTAAATACAGTTGAGCTCAAAAATTTCACGTAGTGAAGTATTGTTGTTATGAAAAAAGGAGGCTCCACCTCACATAATATTTTAGTTGACTTTAACTGAGAATTCCTTAATACGTCAATAATATTCCAATCGAGCAATTCATGAGCAATACTAACTAAAAACGTGATTATTTTTCACAAGAAACCGTAATTTAATATATAAATTCTACATCAATCTCTTTACTTTGAAATTTATTTTTCTTATATTCTACTCTTCATTAATAAATATCACTGCGCCCCATATAACTGATATAATTCATTTCAAGTTCATTAAAAACAATAAGAAAGAGAATTTTAAAACGTTAAAAATCAAGTTTTCTATAGGAATGAATAAAAAAAACTATTCTTAATTGATTTATTTCAAAACCAAAATAGCACATTGCGTGTACAACAACAGTTAAGCGATTTCATTTTTCACATAATACATTAGAACAGTTTATTTTTAGAACTAAAATGAATCAGCTATCAATAAAATGAAAGGGCTTAATACTGTAAAAATATCAGACATTTCATTTCATTTACAGTATTATTACAATTTAACAATTTCTAACACGTCACATTTGTCAAAAGATCACACAAATTCGATTTCATTTTTAGGATTGTCTGACCTTTCTCCTGTGTGAGCAGAAAGGCAAGAACCAATTTCAATCTCCTCTTTTTACCCTTGGGTCTCATTGAAAAAGTAAGAGTGGCATTGATCTTCGAAACTCTTTTCTATTTTTATTCCGAACCGAGTGATATTCAAAACATTCAGTTTCGGAAAAGTACAGTAAAATGTTGACGTATCTTCTTCCAAGTACTATTTTGTCTTTTGGTGATAAAATTTATTTTTATGTTTGTCTTTTAAATCTTTTTTTTCTGTTACTATGACTTATTTGTGGTGGCAGTATGAAATAAATTTAAATTTATCTTAGTTATAATAAAGGAAATTGTATGTTTTGAAATGCTGAAGTTTTGAGGTCTTATGTTTAAGTTAATGTTTAATTTTTTCTAATTAACATTCACACAGTTAATTAAAATTTTTATTTGATTCCTAAAATTATAATATATATTATGTTTACTAACAAAGGATATCTGTACAGATCTTAACACTAAATCTTAGAAACTTTAAGACCTAGCTCAAATAGTTTTGTGCACTAATTTTTAAAGCATTTTTCTTATTAAAGTTGCAAAAAAGGTTGTTGTAAGAAATTGAGACTTCTCACTTAATTGTCTTTCATGTTGATTAAATCAAAAAACTGCTTGTTATGCATTATTGGATCTATAAAAACTAAATGATTTTAATCAAAATGCTACCAGTCTTATGCATTGTTGCAGTTTTTTGAAAGCAATTTTTTTGAGTTATAAAAAAAATTATAATTTCAATAATTTAAAAAGTTGTAAATGTATAAGTAGTTTGTTAGTATATTTTATCATAATTATCTTCTAAGTAACAATTCAAAATGTTTTTCAGTAATTTTTCAACATCATTAATGAAATTTTGTCATTTGCTTATAAGAGTTTATTTATAACTAACATTATGTGAAATACATAAAAATCCATCCTACAATTTTAAAATAATAGCTTGTAAAATTAAAGAGCCTGCATAAAAATAAAATTTTTAAATTGAAAATTAAAACCATTACTATGATAACATTAACATTCCTATTACCTAAAGTTATTTTCAGTTTCGATATTTACTCAAAAGCTTAGAAAACTAAATTTTTTAATTGGTACATTATATTTAATTTTCGTACTTTAAATTTAATTTAAAAATAGTTGGAAAAACATTGTTTTATCAATACTATAGACAGAACTTTTATATTATTTTAAATACGATCCTGAACTTTTTATGAAAAATTATAATTTCAATAATTTAAAAAGTTGTAAATAAAAATACATCCTTCTCAAAAGATTTTTTCAACAAATCTTTACACAATTTAGGTTCAAAAATAATCTTTATAAATTTATTAATATTTATTTAGCTGAAAAATGTATTTTATCAAAATGGTAAGCGTTCTGGAATCTTTATTTTCAATAAAATCTAATAATACCTTTTTAACAACTTTGCTAGAAAGTTCATATTTTCTATTTTGTATTTCCTTTATCTCTTCAATGACTGTTACATACGATTTTGGAAGTTAGAAACATTGTCCAGTTCGATAATAATGAACTTTCCATACAAATGCTTAGAATATCTAATAAAATAGACTTCTTTTTAAAATCTTAATTTTTTCAAAATTTTTCTCAAGCTTTAAAATTTGTTTGACTTGTTAACTATAGAAATACCAATGCTTAAGGCTTTTTCATTTTAATGTTTATTTTATATTCCTGTAAATTTATGCTTGAAAATTTCCCAAAGCCTAAATTATGTGCTGAAAAATGAATTAACTCTTCATTTAAAATCAGTATTTCATAACTGAAGAAAGTTTAAATTCGGAAATACTTACTTGGCTCTGCATATTACTAAAATGAGAATTTCGATACTGAAGATTTATCATCATTATTTTTCTTGATATGTGGTTTATTTTAATAAAATATAAAATAAACGATGGCACTCGTAGCGTGCATTAAATGACTAGACTGTTTAAGGTACACAAGCATTCAATGAAAATGAAATCTGGTAGCATATTATTACGCATTTCTAATTATATTTTCCCACAAGAGGATTTTTTCTTTATTCCTTAAATTATAAGAATATAAATCTAAAAATTTTAATAATAAAATTAATCTCTGTAAGTCAGAGCACCTTTTGAGCATTAAAACATGCAAAACAAATTAAAGCAAAAATTTAAAAATGTAATCTTGGTAAAGAAAATGTATTTTACCAAGTCTTATCTTGGTAAAGAAGAAGTTTTGACATGATTAATTTCCCTATATAAACAACTTATTACAAACTATAAAGTAGTGACTTTGCTTATGAACAATTACACTTACATCTACAATTAATTTATCCTATTACTTTCTTGTGTTGTGCTTTTTATTATTTCTTTTAATAAACTAATATTAAGGTTTAATTAAATAAAATTTTGTGAGTTCTTAACTAAATAAAATATATGTGAAGTAAAATGAATGTGGATAAAATTTTGTTAAGACTTTCATCTTTTACTTGCAAAGAATTTTAATAGCATGTTTTTTTTAAAGACTCGCGAATTTTCCCACGTATGACTTCCTATTTTAGACACGTATTTGGTGAAGTTACAAATTTATTTCTTTATGCCCAATCCTTAAGATGAATTTTTTTCCCCTTTTTTTGGTGACTATGTATTTCTTTCATTATTAAACTACATTTCTATATCTCTAACGATCTAGCAAAAAAGTATAAAACCCTCGAAATGTAACGAAATTCTAAGCGTATATGAGAAGTTAATGAAACTCCAATGTACTTGGTGAATTAAAGAAAATTAAATTCCCGACTATAAGAAATATTTTGCTTTAAAAGAGATATCTCTGAGTAGTCTTTACTATTGAGTTTAAGAACACGATGATTTACATATGGGGAAGCTGAATACATGATTAATAAAATTAGGAAAAGCAAGTTTGAAAAATATTATTTTTATTATCAGATTGAAGAATAACTGAAAGTAATCTAATGGACCGGAATAAAAGTTTAAATTCTAAACATTTTTTAATTAATTAAACTTATTATAGAAAACTTTTTTAATTAATAAATTTATTTTAATTATTTTTCTTAAATTAGCTAAATAATTAAAATAAATTTATTTCATTTCCCAATTAAATTATTGGGATTATTTTTGTATAGAAATAACTTCTATATAAAAATAATCCTAATTAGAACAATCAATGGTATATTTTTGAATAAATCTGCGTTGATTTATAACTTTTAATGTATTTGCTGTAATAAATATTGACACTCACGCATGTTAAATGGCCGTTCTTAGACAATTTCTACTTATGATTTATTTTGAATTCAACATGAAAAACATAAATATTTTTATTATATTTCTTGGATATAAAGTTAATATTACTATTTTTTTAATTGCTAATATTCGTAAAAAATTTTAAGTAAAAAGGCATTAATTCGATTTTCTAGGTTGGTTGATTTAGTGGAATTTATAGCACTGAATCCTCCAGTGATATATTATGCCAAACAATTACTTTTCTAGATAAATAGCATTGCCTACTAGTATAATGATATTGTAATGAATACATCATAGAAATCTAAATCCAATTCAAAAATACTCGCTCTATAATACGACACTTCACCTCTCCGGGTTTTCTTGTAATATGGTGTTTTTAAACAGAGAATTATAACACGGAAATGTATTTTATGTTTTCTATTGCTATGGAATACTGTAGATTTTCAAAATAAAATACTGTATTTTTTCACAGTTTTAGTTATTTTGAATTTTTGACACTACTTGCATGTATTGTATACAATGAACTATGTCTCTTCTGTTTAAATGCATTTATTATTAGTCATTTTCATACAATCCGGGTAGTGATCTCGTCCGATTACTGCCGGAGTAAAGAGAAAATGCTGTACATGCTATAGTTTCCATTAAAGCTTTAAAAGCTTAGTCTAAATGCGTAAATTACCAAAAGAAGGGGATTCTTTTATTTCATTAAATCTTTGACAATGATATTTGTATCTCTTTATGAGACATTTTACAGTTCAGATATGATTGAAAAATATTCCCTAAGTATATGGCTATGAATGAAATATTTTTTTTCACTTTGAAATTTGCATATTTTTCTTATGTAATTCACAGAGAATGAATCAAATGTTTTGTAGATAACAGTTGCAATTATCATATGTTTTCAAAGATATTGTTTGATTTCTGATATTGAAGGTGCCGCGGTAACTGAGTGGTCACAAGTTAGTGACTGGCATGGGTTTTGTAGAGACGTGAACTTGATATATAATGGGATTTAAGACCCGTTTTGTTTTGGAGCATATGTACATTAAATATGGCAATACACTATGTCTTTATATTGCCGGGGTGTGGAAGTTTGGATCGTAAGCTCAAGAGTCGACCTTATCACTTAAATGTGCTTAAAGATTAGGAGAGCCATCACCAATCGTCATCGTGTAAATTAAATGATCGACATTTATATACAATCAGGGGAGGAAAAAATGCTATATAATTTATATTAAGGATTTTTAACTTTAATTACACCCCGAAGTGTTCAAAACATAGATAAAAGATTAGACAAAATTATGATTAAATTGATTTAGAAGTGAGAATAACGAAAATTTATAAGAGATTATTAACGCGAAATAAATATGATAGTTCTTCAAATAATTTTCAAACCATGAAAACTATTTCAGCAAATATTCAAACTGCATTTACATTCATACATTTTATTTGCAATACCGTACGACATTACTCTTATTATAAACAGTGCGGTATTTTTTTACTATAAACAGTATCATATTCACATCGATATGTCTATAAAAATTATTATGAAAGTATATGTTGCTAATTCTCATTTCTGCATAATTATAATTATTTATGCGTTATTAATGTTCTTTATTATATTAAAAATATTTTTTTATAATATTATTGGGATTTTTGTATATTTATATTGTTTTCCTTTGGAGATCTAACATGTATACATATGTGTTATAGATGTCTGAGTTATATGTATATATTAATTTAAGAATTTCTCAGAGAGAGAAATCCTTTCAAAGAGAATAATCAGCAATTTTTATTTTAAATGCTTAAGGGTTACTAAAACGAAAATAGTTGATACCATGTTTTGCAGTGATGTAAATTCGTATCAAATTAAGTCAATTTCTCTATAACAATTTACATTAATCGAGAGACTCAACAGATAGACGGAACTTCGTGTTTGTTACACATCTCTTCATCTGTATTTTTAGAGAGTATTAGTTTATATCGCTACAGAGATTTTTACCTATGTTCTTTTAGAGATTTATTAACATTTACTGCAATTAATTATCTTTCCTATGAATGTCAGTAAAAACTGTTTCACATTTCTTACTTTACTATATGATAGTCTTTTATAAAAGATCCTTTTCGAAATACAACTTATAAGAAATTACAACGTTGTTATTCCTTATATATCCCTCTTTAGGATCTATTTATTTTTATTTCGTATCATAATGCATTTTATTTTGGTATTACAAATAGAATTAGAACTTGAAGTGAACCACACGACTTTTTTCTATTTCTTCATTCGATGAAAATATTTCTCTTTCTAACGATTCTCTATGAGTCTATGTAAATGGTAGTCAGAAGGTACTATGTAATATAAAGAGAGTCTTTTAACATTTTCCATCAAGATTTGCTTAATTTTTCTTATGTTACAACTACAGTGTGGAGAGTCTTGTATTGTTTTGGATAAACGGAACATTATGGATCACAATTGAACGTCTTTTTCTCTGATATGCTGCTAAGAATTTATTGAAAAGTTTACACAAGTATCCTGCTTTATTAAGGGTTGATCATTAAGAAAAGCAACGTCTACAATAACTTGTGAATCCCAATAAACAGTAGCGAGGACCTTTATGAATTGATTGAATATTTTACAAACGTCACACTAAAAAGCAACGCGAGTGCTATTGTTGACAGACCTCTTAATTTTAAATCTCGGTCAAGTGACGTGGACGACACCTGAGCTCTATCTCTAAATTTCCACTTTACGTCAATGGGAAGACTTGGAACTTGGGGAAAAATGTAGAGATCATCAACCCCACTTCATGGAGGGTCTTTGGTAGCATCAGAGATGGAACCGATAAGTAGATGGAAACAACGTCCGTCGTGAATTTGCGACCATATCCACTAGGCTTACGCGACCGAGAATTTTTTCAAAATATAAGTATTTCAAAGGTGTTTGATCTTTATGGAAGAGCTTCATTTTTTTTTGTACGTCAATGTATGCTGGTTTGTTTCATTTGAAGCGGTTGACAAATAAATAAATAGGTATATGAAGAATAAAACGATGCCAAATTATTATTTAAACTTTAAATACCTATAATGGTTTGGGCGGCAAAATATATAACATTTTAGACAGCCATTAAAAAAATATCGTTTATTTTTTGTATCCACCTTCGTATATAATTTATTATTAATAATTAATAGTCTCAAAAATATATTTTTTTATTGAATTCATTCTGATTTTTATCAGATTTTATGAGTAGTTAAGCTACACCAAAACAGCTAAAGATTAATAAAAATGACTTCATTTAGATATTTTAAAATACAATAAAATAAAAAAGGTCTATTCCATCCACCTCACAAAACATTATAATTGAATCTGAAAATTTTTTATGCTTTTTTCGAATTGTAAACCTCCATTCAAAATAGCAAACATAATGAACCGTCTCAGAATATCAGTGGAAAGTATTTCACTCATTGAAAACATCTGACTTTTTATTTAGATTTCATTAAGTATTGAAAACTTTATTCTTCTTTTTCTTCGTCTTACAAACCACTTCTATTTTTTGAGAAACGTAGGAACACGCCAGATCCTTCTAATAAAACAGGAAATGCTTAAAAAAATAGTCTTTCCTATGTGGTAATCAATCATGGTAATTTTTTCTCTCTTTAATTCGGTAAAGAAGTGCTTTGTCTAAAAGCGGCAGGAAGTTAAAGACATTTTTTTTATATACCAGCGTCAATCTAAATTTTATTTTCAAGAAGCAAAACAAAAAAGCATTTCTTGGTCGGAAAGATCCATTATTCAAGATATGGAATATGGAAGATTTTTGGAGAGGAAACTTTTGATTTTCCGATACCTTTTTCCTGAATTTGAATTTCCGAAAACAAAACAGTTAGAAGTTCGTTTTCTGTTTTCTTTAATTTAAATTTTCGGAAAACTCGTCAAATAAGAGTTTTCTGCAATTCGTCATTTCATGAGAGGAAGACATAAGAAAATGTACTCAAATCAATCTTCGGAATATACGGTAATGCTAGGAGTTAGTAAAATTATGCGCAACAAATGATTTTCTCTTGAAGATAAAATATCAAATATTTTATCATTTAAATCATGGTGAATAATTTTATCATTGTTTATGACTTGACTTAGACATTTTCAGATACTTTTACATTGAGTAATTTCTTTAATTCTTTTAACTCTGTTTCATATTCAAAAGAAATTAATATGTATTTTAATAAAAATTGTAAAAGAAATATTTGAATGTTTCTTGAATATTAAAAATAATGAATTAATGAATGACGAATAAAATCAAATTTAAAAGGTAGGGCTTGACGCACATTTATTAATCATGTTAGAGAATTTTTATATTCTTTTATAATTATTTAATTAACATTTTTGTTCCTTTTAATTATAATTTAATTTATTACTTTTTTGCTCGTTTTAATTCATTTCATATATTTCTAACTTTTTCTTAACTCTTATTCCAAAGCACAATTAAAGTTCTTCAAAAATTTTAGTTTTTCTTTCTACAAAACTTATAGAAGTACTTTAAAGAACCGCATATTTTTAGATGATTCCTGAATATAAAAGAATTATATTTTCTAGATATAAGCAAATTTTTAACTTGGACTTGAATACTTATATCTCCTAATAAATAAACATTGAAAATGCTTTGAGTCATTTTATATCTTAACATATATTCGGTAATTATAAAATAACATATATTTCGGTAATTACAGAAAACCCTTTTTATAATATTGACTCCTACCTTTTAAAAAAATTAACTTGAGGAAATATCATTATTTAATTCTGTTCCTAAATTTTAAATTTTTAGCACGTTGCTTGAAAAAAAGAAGACAATTCTCATCTATTTCTATGATGATCATGAAAGTTGTTTAAGTAAACATGTATATCTTAATAAATAAGGACTATAAAGCACTTTTTCAAATAATAACAATTAAATTCAAAACTGACGTGTTTTTTTTTTAAAAAAAATGTCTAGATTTAAGAAAATTTAAATATGCATTTTTCTTTTCAATATAGATACGTATTTCAAAAATGTTAGAAAATTATTTAGTTCTATTTCAGTTATCATGAATTTACTATATATATATATATATATATATATATATAGTAAATTCACGATACAGTTGTTTATTCTTCACTAACTTTCAAATCTTTAAGATTTAGTGAAACATTTCAAAGAAATGAAAATTGTTAATATAATAATTATAATGAATATCAAACATATAAAAGAACTATAAATTATTTTTGTAAATATATTGGAAGATAAATATCATTCATTTCATGTATATATTAAGCAAAATTAATAATAGTTGTTATTTTAACAATCTTTTAAATCGAAAGCAGATAACAGGAAATCAATATTTGATATAAAATCTCCTTATAATTACATGTATCTTTAAAATGTAAAGCATATTTGATGTAAATTAACCGATTTTCTTCAGTTCTAATCATCAAAATATTTATTATAATTTCTTTCACCATACATTACTATCGTAGAAACAAAATTTAAAAAAGTATAAATAAAGACCTAAATCTTTAAAAACTTTAAATATATGTATAATACTTAAATACTTGCAAAATTATACTGTTTATTTCGTCATCCAATCATGACACGAGTTTTGAAAAAATTATTGATTGCAATTTATGTGAATAATTATAACTAATGGGTTATACTTCCTTTTATTCTATTTTCATTTAAAATTATATTTGTATGCTTGAACTTCATAAGTGTATTTACTAATTAATTTTTAAAATCTGCGTACTCAATTTCTTGTATCATATAAGCTATGATAACTAACATTCAAAGAAGTTGATTCAGTTTGAGTTAAAATTCAACGTCCGATTATGTAGTTAATCACCAAATACTTTAATAATTAATCACCTGTCTTGATAGAAAGTTATTTAAGAAAATGTAGTTTGCATATTTACATGATGTATCGCAGCATTTGACCTAACGTAATCATTTATATTAGATAAAGTTTTTAATATAGCTCTGTTAAATAAGCACAATATGTAAATATTGTATTACAGTGACATAGTGATGTTAGGCATGCAGTTAAAATTATCTTATAACAGTTTGCTACGAATTGAGAAAGAAGGGATGAATTTAGGAATTTATCTAAAGTGTTATGTTATCCTTATTTTTTAGAAATGAAAACACTACACTAAAGTAGCTTTATTAATGGATTATGGGTTCGATTGCGAAACTATTGCTCTTTTATTAGTTTTATTTAAATTCTTAAGAAAAGCAACAGAAAACTTTTACAGTTATATATCAATTGACATTTCCTATCTTTATATCGTCAAATACTGAATTTATAGGAAACCAAAAAATATAGAATTGTGGAACGATTATCTCTTTCAATATTTTTTTTTTCACTTTATAGTTCTTTGTTTGCTGTTATTTTAAGGAATATCTGCTGTTTAAAAATAACCAAAGACAACAAGTATTATTTTCAAGTATATATATATATGATTATATTCTATATTTGATATTTCTTCTTACTTTTTTCGGTTTCCAAATAATATTTATATTAATTTGCGAAAAATAAGTTACACAAAACTTAAGACAAACTCAATTACATGTTTCTAAATCATTTAATTAGAAAGTAAATCTTTAAGAACTCCTATATTTTGCAATAGCATATGAGAAGGTATATTTACCTCTCTAATTATTATCTATGATGAATACTTCTACTTGTTCTATTATATTTCAAATTGATATTACTAAAATCTTGTTCCAAATGAAGTTTTGAATTTTGAAGTAAACAGAGCAAGTCTAAACATACTTGTAATATTCCTTAATTTAAATCTCTAATCGGTACGCATGTTTTGTAATGACATCTAAAAAGATAGCATTCCAAGATTTATTTGTTATCCATTTGCAATACTGTCACTTAATGTAAGGTCCAATCTATTCACGTGAATCCTTAAAACGCAAATTAATCTTTAAATGAGATCTTGAATTTTATATTGAAATTATTTTTAAGGAATATTCTTATACAAAAAAATAGGAAAATAAAATGAAAATTTAAAAAGTGGTATAAAAATATATAGAATGATTTTCACATCAAGATCGATAGATTTTTTGTTACGTACTTGAAATATTTTATTCATTAACCGGAATTCACTATTATTTACCAACGGAAGAATGAGAATGACGAAGAAGAAAAATTGCAATAAAATACGAAACACTGGGATCTGTCCAGTTTTATATGAATATTTGATATCTATTGTGAGTAAAGTGACATTACAGTACGAATTATTTTGTTATTAATATTTCAATTAATGATTATGAATATTATTAAGAGTTACAAAATTTCTGCAATGTGTTATAACAAGACAAACTGGAAGTGAATAAAAATGATGGTTGTAAATGCGCAATATGCTATGGAAGGAAGGATTTTTAATTTTATATGTATTTATTTATTCCCCAAAGTGCATTTTAAGGGTTTAAGTCCATCATTTAAAGTACTGATTATATTGCTGTGAAGAATAAAGTTCAAATTTGGTTTTTACTTAAGATTATTTTAGCTTAGGTTAGCTTATATGGAAGGAAAGCGCAAATCTTTGAATGTTATGCTACATATACTATTGGTTGAAAATGTTTTACCATTTAGAGAGGTTTTTTTCAAAAGTATCTTTATAGACATGGAAGAATAAAGATAAAGCTTAAGATTTATTCTAGTAAGTATCTAAACTTTCGATATTTTAAGGTCTCTTTCTTTTTTTTTTGTGAGAAAAAAAAAAGACATTTCAACACAGCAGCCAACCGTATTAAATACATTTGTTTGGCTTAGTTCGATTTATTGAACTTTAACCAAACTAAATTCCTATTTATTATTTCTTAGGAGAGAATGCGGGAAAAATATTGTAAAGATGAATCAAAATTTTATGGAAGTTTTCAAAATAATAGTTGTTGAAAGAAACATATTGCCTTTCATGTATTGTTGAATAAAATGTAATTCTTATCTAATTTTTTTTATAAAGCAATGGATAAATCTGAAATTGTTCAATAATATTTTCTAATTTTAGCATCTCAGCTTCTTAAGAATTATAATCTTGAAGGTTGGCTAAATATAATTACTAATGTTCGATTTATTTTATTTTTAATTTTGGAATAAAATATCTTTTTAAAATTAAAAAAAATAGTGTTAAACGAAGAAAATTAAAGCATTCTTTAAAATATTTTGAAATTCCTTTTAACATGTTCAGAATTTATCTTAAATTAATTACGATTGTCTTAAATTTATTTATCCATTTTTGTATTTCAGTGTTTCATAACATTTTGTTTAGTATTTCATAACACACACACACACACACACATATATATATATATATATATATGTCCCATATCATTTTAATCTATGTTATAAATAACTCTAAAAGCTTTAAAATCAACAAATATGATATCGTTTGAAAATGTATAAATCTACATGGAACCAAATTTTAAAATTGTATATAAACTGTCTTTGACTCCAAGATTAAAAGCTAGATTTAAAAATAATCTTAGGTAGCATCATTAATCAACCATAACAAATTTTCCTTACCAAATTATTTAGTGAAAAATAGCATTAAAAATAACAAATTTTAAATTTTTTAAATTATAATTGTGAAAGTACATCGTATGAAAAAATATTCCCTCCTGAAGCAAATCCCATTATTTTGAAAACTTCTTTTACTAAAACTGAAGGGTCTTTGTATTTGTTCATTATAATAACAAATCAAATTTGTTTTACTTTTGATAGAACATTTAGATTTAACCAAATCGTTATTTTTTGCCCTAGAAATTTCATTAATGTAATGAAACAGTTAAAAAATTACCCTAGTTTAGTAACATGAAACATATCATAAACTAAATATTAAAAAATTAATGAATGACGCCAATGAAGAATAAAAATTAAAACTCTATTTCTTTGCTGAACTTTACTTCATCTTACATCCTCTCTGAGTTTGCAAAACACACCCACACTCAAACGCAATATTAAAAGTGGATTTAGAGAAAAAGAGGAAGACTGGACAAAGTACCACGACATAACTACTACCACTACTGCCTCTTATGACTGACATAGCCATTTCTTATTTATAAGGCAGTGCGAAATAAATATCCATTGCACTAATATAGTCACCTATCCTTCTATCCACCATGTCACTACCTTCTGCAAGAGGCGTGCCACCCCTCTTAAATAGCTGCAATGCCAACCTGTTAGGCAGATGGGAAGTTCCGTGGAGCAGGAGAATAAAAAGGAAAATCCATCGGAACAGAAATTAGAGATGCGTTGGTCAGAAGATAAAAGTGGGGAGGGTAGAAAAAGACTAAGTATCCCTCTGATGCGCAGGCCATCACGCATGTGCGATCCTAGCGCCACCTGCAGATTCCTGTCCGAGCAGCGCAGAGAAACGCATTCCAGGCGTAGTGACAATCGGAGGTGCCACGGACTTCTACTTAAAGGCGTAGGGCACGTGGAACAGCCGTAATAATACGGTGACTGGCAGCTGGGTTAAAGAACTCTGGAGTCGGCTCCCGAATTGGCTGGTGACCGAAAAGGCCATACGGTAGACCACGTCCCGTGTTAATATTTTTCCCGTGATGTCTATGTAAAATTGAAGTCTTCGTTTTTAGAGAAATTAAGTTGCTGAAAAGTTTTGCGGAGGAACTTTATTGGATTCCAGTAATCAGTTCTATAACTTTGCACGTCTGGACGTCTCTGTTGGACATTGCTGGACTTATCCATTAGAAAGCGCAACTGGTTGAGAGTTAGCAACATAAGACATCATGACGTTTTTGACTTAGATTTAGAGACATAAAACATGAAAGCATTTTGTCCGAAAATCAGTGACTCAAAATTTCGAAATGTTTTATTTAAGAATTTTCACGACACAAAATACTACATTAATTTATTTTTCAAACGGTGACTTTATATATCGCATTATGATACTTAAGCATTCATTGCTCGACTTGTATGCGTATAAAATATAGTTCTCGATTAATGTCCAAACTTATTTTATTTTGACGCTGTTCCTATTTTTCCAGAATTTGTTCCATATATCTTATTATATGAAATATTTAACTGCATTTTCATTGAGCCCCGACTTATAGCTAACAGTGCTTCCACTTAAATAACACTGACATATAATATAACAAATGATAGAATTTAACAATTTTCCAAGTTATTAATTCCACATACATAATTATTCGAAAATAATTTACAACTGTAAATATCATCACCTTTGAAAAATTTTCAGAACAAAATTCTCAGTTATTAAAACGTATTTTCATGTAAATTTCGTCAAATACATACATCACTTAATATATATGAAACTGAACTGTGAAATTAACAAATATGTTCTGTCATAAGAAACTCGATAAATACAAAGTTTCGACGCCAAAAAACGATGAGAGATTTGTGAGGCATTGACAAGATCTGGCGCCAAGTCGTAAGCCGAAGAACAACAAAAATTTACTTAAAAGATTCTCGTCTCGACTCCAAAATATTGGACGATTTTCAAGGAAAGTCATAAAGGACTGTCTGGGAGGTTTTTCCATCATCTGGCAACGGGCCTAAAGTAGCCAAGGGGAAGAGCGAGACGAATCCTGCAAGAAAAAGAACATTTGCTACTAAGAGGGAGTGACGTTTCTACCGGTTCTTTGCAGTCCAGTAAGAGGTCCTTCTAAAGTTAAGGTGCTAAAAGGCGGAAAGGTGAGAATATTTTTATTTTTATGATCTGAAAGGTTAAAAGTCGTAAAGGAGGGATGGGATTTCGTAAAGGGGATAATATTTTTTTTACTAACACAGTGATGCCTATAATTTTACTTTCAAGGAAAACAAGTTTGACATAACTTGCACCGAACGATGTTAACGTATTGATATTCAGGCATTTAAGAATTTTCCTTTGTACTGAAAGCATAAAGCAAGATGAATTAATCTTAAATATTAAGCAATTTTGATAACTCTACAGCTTAAAGATGAAATCTTAGTTCGCTTTTCTTTAAAAATGTTAAAACGTAATAAGTGGTTTTTATTAATGTTATTAAAATGGTTATTTTTATCAACAAAATTATGACAAGGAAATATTCAAGAATTTTGAAGACACTAAGGCTTAAAGAGGAAATACGGATTTACTTTTTCTTTTAAATTGGTTAAAAAGTCATAAATGATTTTAATCAATATTAATAAAATGGTTATTTTTATCAACACTATAATGACCAAAGAAATCATTTTTATCTCATCGTAAATATGAGATAGGAAGAAAAAATGTTATTGAAAGTTAAAAGCTATTGCATAAAGTGTTTGTCTCCTTTTTTTTTTATCGAATTTTGAGAATTAAAAGCAAATTCTATAAAATTGGACAATTATTTATATTAACATTATCGCTCTAACATATTGTGATAGATTAATTGGCATTCCTTTCATATAACGTGATGTATGAGTTGAGAAAACTCATTTAGTAATATTGCAGATATTACACTTTCACGTGAAGCTATTCATTTTTTCTTTTAAAACGTTATAAATGGGATTCATGAAATTAATACAAATTGAGTTTTTTATTAGCATTTGTACGAGACTGTAGTCAGTCCTGTCGTTATCTTAAGTAATAAATGTATGCAACAGTAATTTGTAGATGTGCTAGAATGATTGATTAAAATATTGTCTGATTTATTTTTAAAACAATAAGAAACAAAAATCAACAATTATTTCTAAAATAGGACTTTTACCCTGTTTTATAGATCCAAGGAAATCTCTATTTCCTTATACATAGCCTTATCTTAAGAATAGTATTCTCGGTATCTAAGTGTTAAAAATCAAGAGGAGAAATGTAATTTTTTCTTCATTTCAAAATATTGAAGAGTCATGAATATGTTTCACATAACTTTTGAAAATTTTTATTTCATTTATAATAATCTCAGCCTCAATACCAGATGAATTTAAAGTTAATTTTACAACTAAAGAACCTATAAAATGATATGAAATTAACTACAGATGATAAAAAAAAATACACTGAAATCAAATATTCATCTAAAAGTTCTTTTCAAGGATGTCATGTGCAAAACAAATCATCAATGGGAACTTTAGATGAAAAGTAGTTTCCGAAGAACTTGTTTCAATATATGAAATCACGAAAATTGACATGACTTAAATAATAGTTGAAACGACTTATATAAGTTAACCATATATTATACAATTTCTTATAATTATTTTATATTGAATAACGACATAGAAATGCGAGTATTTATATATCACATGTAATTACCTTTTATGAGAATAAAGTTTTTCATACTGTTTTACATTTAAATTTAAAAAAAAATACTAATCAAAATATATAAAGGAAGGAACATTTTTCATCTCCATTTCTAGTGTGATTTTAAGCGTAAATTTTAACTAAAAAATTTCTTTTCAGTTAATAGCTTCAAGTCTCTGATGCTAAAAGAAACATTTTCCTTTAACAGAATTACAAATAAACTACATGTAAAATACAAAATAGTTATCAACATTTCATTTATATAAAATGATTAAATTTGTGAGTATATTAAGTAATTTAACTTTAATGCAGAAGTGTGAAATATTCTGAGTAGTAATTTGAATCGCTTCGATACTTTATCCAAATTGATTTAATCCGTGTAAAATAATTCTTGATATTATGTAACATTTAAAACTAACACCCTCATAGAATGTATTTAATTAATTTTAAGAACTTTATCCGGCATGAAAAAATATTTGATTATAAAGTCAAAGAGTATTTTATTCCAGAAATCTACAATTATCATTCATCAAAAGAAAAATTTTCTAATAAATAATTCGATATTATATAAAATGTTCATAATCCATATAAGTTGAATATTTAATACATTTTTTCTGATTTCCCTTAATTTCTAGGATTATAAAAAGTCTCAATTGCAAAAAATATTCTTTTTTGTCTTCAAGTAAATCTTTTAAAAGTTATTTGTATTTCCTTTACTTAATATGAGAAAATCCTGTGTTATAGCAATTTGATTTCCAATGCGTGTTAAATTTTTTCTCCATCTTTATGTAAAACTGGTTTAATGAAGGGTTTCATTGAGTTTTTCTCATGGAATATTAATGAAGGTGAAGGATAAATTCATTTCAACTTCAGCATCGATCAAGGATCAATTATATTTTTAAATTTTTTTAAAAATATTTATACTTACAATTAAAAAATAATTCCTTCTGGATAACTATATTTTCAAATTATCACCTTCGTTTAAAACCATAAATATGAACGATAAGTATCAAAGTAAAATGATACAACAACTCACGTATTTTTGAGTGAAATACAATTTAAGTTCTATAATTTTTTACACAATTTTAATTTTCCGTTTCATACGCAACCCCAATTGACGATAAGGTAAAGTTCGAGAGTAGTTACTTTTTCCAGTTTCTATGCACGAACAGCATTTTTTTTTACCATTTAAGAGAACAGGAATTCAAAAGGTGAATTTCCTTTCTTTCCATTTTTTTTTTTACAGAATTTCTAATAAATTCAGTACCGATAATCGTTTATGTGAGTTTATATATTATATAAAATCATTTCGAAAATTGTTCATAATTTTCGGAGATGAATTTAATTCTTATGCCATTTTTCATTTCGAAATTAAATTGATCTTTGTGATGTAATATTTGAAGGAGTATTTTATAAGATTTCCCCAAATATTTAAAAGTAAAATAAATAATTTAGCAATTTTTAACTTTGAAAAAAATTACGGGGAGAGAAGGAAATTTTTTGAAGTTTCAAATATAATTTCTTCTGGTGAAATATATATATAAATGTATAAAAATCTACATGCAATATGTAATTTTATTTATTACACAAAAAAATTTAAAATTTTATAATTTTCAAGAAAAGTTTGAACTACAAAGAGTATTTTTAACACTAAAAATTTATTTTGAGAAAATTGAATGAAATATAAATGAAGGAATTTTTAAAGCCCATAAGTTCCATAGCAAAAATAAGAAAAGATACAGATGGCTAAATAGTGATTGATTTATATAAATTTGTTGTTAACGGTAGATAACCATTAGATTATTTTTATTGGTTAAAACGCTTTCATTATCTCTTCAGTCAAAATTTTCTTTCAAAAATTAATAAATTTTAATGTTTATGTAAGACCTGCTTTTTGTTTTTGACCTATGAACACATAATATTCTTACAGAAACTCGCATTGCTCGCTTATTGTATTAATTATATGAATTTTAAATAAAACTGTTCATTTCTACACTTAATAGATAAATGAAAATACCAACCCCTAAAAAATTATTTTAATTTAATAGTATTAACCCTTATACCGTATAAATATCGTAAGATTATATAAATCACATAAATAAATTTAATATAACTTTAAGAGTTCATTTGCTATATCCATTCTAATCAAATTAATAATTGCACAAAACTATATGTTATATTAATATCCGATATATATATATATGCGTGTGTGTGTGTGTATTAAAATAATTACTAAAATATTTCTGAAAAGCATCGAACTATGATACATAAAAAATAAACTTTAGTTTTGTGAATTAAAAGACAAATTACTTTATCTAAGATATCACCAAATACATGTTAAATTTATATTTGCGAAGTAATAATTATTTTAAATGAAGTCAATTACGTTTGAATATACATTTATTAAAAATGCATTTCGTATTTATATGTTTTCCGCATACATTATTCCTTGAAGCATAAAATTTTTGAATCTAACTTCAAATATATAAAGAGTGTACGAGTTGTGTTAAAATGTTTAATGTTAATTAATAATGTGGCTTAGAGTAATAAATCTTCGTCAATAATTAAAGATTAAATGAATACATGGATTTCAATATCGCAGAAACAAAATCATTTATTGCAATTAACTGCAAGGGTAAAATTTAGACCGGCGCTAAAGTTGAAAAAGAATAAATTCTCTTATTTAAAATTAATTTTTTACTGAAATTTTAAGGACACATTGTAAGAAACTAATATATTTTAACTTAAAATTAATATCTTTTTAAAATATTTATGCGAAAGAAATTATATCTTAATAAGCGCTTCTCTTAACTATATCGCACCTGATCACAAGTCATCGTTAATTTATAAAATTGCGTCTTTTGACCGATATTAAGCATTACCTTGCTTATAAAACGAAATTTTGCCAAAATAAGCTTTTGAATTTCATCATCACTTTCAATTTGTAGTTTATTATGCCTACCTTAGCCTGAACAGAAAAGCAATTAGTTAAAAGGAAAAAAAATTAATTTATAAAAAATATTTGAATTATTGCTGTTTTCTCTTAATGAATATTACTATCAAACTCTGAATTAGGCTAGACACATGTTTCAGCCGCAAAGATAAATGACTTAATTATAATCAATTCTACTTTAGCAAAATGAATATCCTAAATAGAAGTGAACAGTATTATTTTTTACTTTTTTATAGACATTAAAACTCCACAACATGAAAATAAAAAAAATACGGATTTTGATTTAAAATGAAATCGTAATGACAATTAGAATTTCAAATTGATTTTTAAATTAAAAGTTATACCTTCAAGCATTTTTTTGGAGTTTTGGGAATGAAAAATGCTCCTTTGAACTGTTCTTCTATGATACTATATTAGATGCCAGTCAGGATTATTTAGGCACTAAGCCAATAAAAATACATGTATAAGGATCGGATTGCAATTCTTTACCATATATCAAAGCATATAAATGAATCTCCCAAACCATTTCCTAAGGTTGCCAAAAATAAATAAAGAAAGAATTGCTCCCTATCTTTTTGATAATTTAAATACCGTTATAAGACTTGGACTGGTTTAAAAACACTTAAAAATACTATTCTGAATGAAACTCCGAAAAATTTCTAAGAAGAAAATGTTTAAGTAAACTTTCATTGATTCTGCAACATTTGATAGTTTTTTGAACTACTCTTTTTCTGAGCAATGGGTCATTTTTCAGCAATGGTTTTTATTTGAAAGATATATTACTTAAAAATATTTAAATTATATTTATAGGGAGTAATTTTTAGAATGTTTTAAGAAAAAAAAATTATATTAATATTCGGCATGTTTCTATGCCTGAATAAGGTAAACGTTCATTATGTTATTAAATATAATAAAAGTAAATATACTTGTTCATTAACATCAACTAAAATTTTAAGTTCTTTTTCAAGTTATTTAGAGCACAAAGATTCATTTTAACACTTTGCTGTTATCCATGTAAAACATTTTAATTTATCGTTTTTAGCCACAAAACTAGCTATTGTTTTAGGTGAACACAAAATGTCGTAGTTGACTAATTTTTTAAATTTTGCGTAAATGCTTAATGCATGCTTTCACCAATGATGAATTCAATTTTCAAAAATGTGTCATTATAAATTTCTCCTAAGAGTTTTAATGGATTGAAATAATATGTATATAAAAATAGCTATTTTAATTACCTATCACCTAATGTATTAGCTTATAATAATTGTAATCAAATGTTCGCTGTGTAGAGCTCTGTCGTCATGGTCACGAACTAAAGACCGGCAGTTTTTCGTCGAGTGGTGTGTTTCTGTCCAAGTGCAAAAGACCCATCGGATAGAGAAGCCCATACACAATGAATGTGCTGAGATACAAAGTCCTTCCTTTTACGAGGTGTGAAAATTACGAGAGGGTGATTCCAGCTCAGATGTTGTCTTCTTCATTTGGCAAAGGTTCAGAATTACGAGATTTTTTGCCAATAACCTTCGTATTGCTTCTAAGCCTGACGTTAAAAAAGAATAATATATGCTCAAGAATCAAGAAATGATTATGAAAATGAAGCAAATTATTCAAAATTTTAAGATAATTGTGAAGCACCCTTATTCACCTTAAGATTTCGTTCTACTCCTTTTTTTATTAGCTTCCTTCTTGGATATTTTGGGGTCAAATAGTTCTTTTGCTAGCGAAATCTTTTCATCTTATTGTATTGCGTAGAAAAATTTCTTTTATTTATACTATTTTTATTATATATTTATAGCTTTATGATACAAAATTTTATCTCATGTTTTCAGTCAGAGAAACCAATTTAGTATTAACAATAACTGTTTATATATGAGTATATCCAACAAAATTTTCTTTATATCTACTTTAAATTTTTGTTCGAAGATGAATTACTATATCTGCTTCGAATATCGTACTATTTTATTAGATTATTTCATAAGCATCCAGAAAAAAAAAACTTAAGTACTAATGTATGAAAAAGTTAACATATAAATGATCCGACATGATTAAATTCTTTAACAAAAACATTTTGTGTTTTACAAAAAGACATTTAATTAATTTAAATGAAGTAGCATTTTTGTTACATATTAAGAAATTATCAGCTTATTATTTTCGAGTTTGATAAAAATTTACGGTATTTATTTAAGGATAAGGAAGCATGCAATTAACTTAAACCATGCGTTTAACTTTCGAAAAATAATTTTTTTTATAAAAAATATCTACTTTTTCTTAATTAACGACTAAGCAAAAAAACAAATGGTCTCGTCGTATCTTCAATTAATACCCTGAATTGTGCTTTAAGCACTTTTTGTTATTTATAAAAAAAAAATTCAAAATGTATTATTTCTGGTAATCAGAATCAGTGACTTCTAACTAAATAAATGGAATTTTGAAACATTGAATGATATATAGAAAAATGTATATATTTTTATTTTTTTCTGTGTTGCAATTAATATATTTTTTGTTTCTAAGCGGAAGTTTATTATTTTTTTTCTAATTTGGTACTTTTTATTTTTACAGAATCTTTTTTATAAATTGACAGGATAAGGATTTTCAACAAAATAATAATTGATATTAAAATAATAATTGATATTAAAATAATAATTGATAATAAGAGTTTCCTTCTTATAAATAAATTTATTTATTTTTAATCTTATTTTTCTGTGGTATCACTTTTCAATTTTAAGCTAGAATTAGAGTAGATACATCCTAGAATAAAATTAAAAATGATTGTGTAATATATTTGTAAGGTATGTGTATATTTTGTTCATTTAAGAAAATTAATAAATGATAACAAAATTCGTAATATTTTTGTCTTTGGTATCGTTTTTATAAAATATAATTAATAGTATGTCATTTAATTTTGAAATTTTTAAAAAATTAATTTTGAGAATAATGCAATTTTTTGTAATCTCAAAAATAATTACAATTGTTATATATATGAAATACATATTTGATTACATCTACAATCTCAAAATGATTCCATTTAGCACTCATAATGCTTCTAACGATTCAAATTTAGATGGAAAGTGGCAAAGTTTTGTACTATTATCTTTCTTATTTTACAACAAATTACTCCTAAATCAAATATCATTTCGTCATAATTTTTATTACATTGAATATTAGTTTCCAAATATTCACAACTGAAGATATATTTAAAATGTATTTTCTTGGAGGAAGATATTTTCTTCCCTTTCCTTAGGTTCAAATATATATATATATATATATATATATTTAAATCTAAGTAAATTTTTTTGAATGCCTTATTTTTAATTTTACACCATAAGGAGTGGTTTAATCATGTTTAAAAATGGTAAAATTATTAATAGTTCTAAAAGTTTTAACTATTTTTAAAAATATTTTTGTATATGATGCAAACACATATCATCAGTCATAACTGAACTCAATTTCAGTCAGATCCATCCAAAATTAAAGATTTAGCATATTGAACACCATATCATTAAATAAATTTTTTTAAATCAATTCCCTCTATGCAAAGCTGTTGGGAAAATGTTTTTCATGAAAAATATCAATGAATGGCTTTTATTATTGAAAAAAAAATACTCTATTAATTTTCACTTTGTGTCACAACTAAATTAATATTAAAATGTTATTAAAATTACTACATATTTCTTTAAGATACTACCTTTTATAAATGTCTTATCCTTAAAGAAAAGTATGATTTGTCAGTTTAGACTCAGAAGACTTAAAATTTCCTTTTTATACTTTTTGTTTATTAAATTTGTCTAGTATATTATGGTTAAATTTCGTTCGCTTCTACCTATACCAAATAAAATCATTTTTAAAATAGCTATGTATTACAAAACCGGATAGGAACTAACGGAAAAGCGAATTTCCAGAAGAGGTCTTTTTTTTTATTATTATTATTTAAAGTATTAAAAATGTAATCAATACTTTATTATTCTCGAATGAATAATAATGTAAAGTTAAAAGTTTATATTAAATTCTAAATATACTATAATTAAAAATATGGGTTTTTAACCTATATGTAATTTTTAAATCATTTAATAAATTAATAAAATAAACTTTTATTAAACTTAAAAGAGTGTAACTTGAGAAAGAATTATATTATAAATTTAAAAATTTGGAATTGTCAAAAATCATTTTGAGAGCTTGAAAATTATTTCATATTTTATATAATCGCAGAAGTTATTAGTCCAGAAAATTAATCAGACCTGAAAACTTATTAAAAATTGATTAATTGGCTAAATTTAATAGAGGTATTTAACCTTTATATACAATTGACCTCCGTTTATTAAGCCAGAATTGTAATGCCTTTCTAGATAAAGTTGAGATCTAAAGCATAATAAAGTATCATTTTATGCAAAGCTTTAGTCTAGACGGTCAGCTCTCAATAGTTCTGACTTTTATGACCTTCAATGCTTACATTTTAGCTATTAGTTTATTATAAAGCCTTAAGTGGCTTTAGTTACCATATTATATAATGATTGCAAAGTATACCCTTATATTTTATAACTAATAAGTTATCGTTACATTTTCGATATTTTCAAAACTTTATTTAATACATAACTATCTAACGATTTTCTGTCGTTACATTTGCGAATACTAAGTGAGCACTGCATTTCTAGTAAAACATATCAAATGGAGTTTCAGAAATGTTTTTTATACTTCGTACTGTCGATGTGTTGCCATCTTCTTTTTTCTAAATGAATAAACAAAAAAAATCCGCTTTATTAATTGAATTTGTGGGGTTCAAATCACTTCATATTGAATTAATTGATGTATCAATGAAGTAAAAATTTTATTTTTCTTCTGATTCAAAATATAATTAAATTAAAGATAATTCAACTCTTTATTAGGATAAAAGTATCGGCAACATATACAATGAATTTAATGTAAGATCTTTCAGCATTTAAGATGCAAGTAGATCCAGATTTATGTAGAATTAAATGAATACTTACTTATTATTGACTTATATATTATATATTTTCTACTTATACTCGATGTATGCATAAAATTCTCGTCCCATCAATAAATTTCAAGTACAGTAATTATAAAAGTAATTTATTTATTTTTAATATTACTAAGTAAGTATATAAATTTATTATTACTTTGGAACAATTCTAGAGTGAGTGTGAGATACTACTTAGCTGTTACAGAAACCTTCAAAGATATATCAGTCGCTTAGCTAAAACCTTTGCTTGCACGATTCTATAGTCCAACACATTTAGAGACTATTAGCCTAGTTTTGTTGAAGACCTTAAACTGTTAAATGTAAAAATTATTTTGGGCTCTACATAATATAACAGAAATATTTATTCTTTATAGAAGCTAAGAATCTGTATTTATGCGTTTCTCAAATACCAACAATTTAGGGAAATTATTAAAAAAACTATAATACTATACCTAAAACATGATTAGCATCAAAATGTTATGTAGTTTCCACAAAACCCTTTTCCTTCTTTATCTTCAAAAGAAGCACTTGAAAATTTCTATTATTACAGATACAACTATGAAAGCACCCAGTCGGCATTTTCGTTCTCTTCCTAATATAGTTCCATATAAAATGTCATATACATTATAATGAATCTAATTTTTTAGTAGTACTTATAATTTTTTTCATTAACTTCTCAGAAAATCTTATTCAACCAATTTATGTCACTCCAACAATATATCTGCTTCATCTCTCAAAGTCAGCATCTTTTTAGAGCATCAAAGAAAACCGCAACAGCTTTAGAACTAAATTCACTTAACGATCAGCAAGTGTTCACATTAAAGGAAACCAAAAACACTCAATAAAAATACTTCCCTAATCGTTTCTAACTTTTTTTTTCTTTTTCCCTAACTTTTTTTTACAGAAGCTTTTTCCTTTTCTCCTTCTTTTCCAAAAAGAAGATAATAAAAAGAAAGGAAGTCATCGTAAGCTAACATCTACCTGAGTTTTAAGGAACAAAAATTGCTTCCAAAATAGAAACCATCGAAACGTCAGTCTGTAGAACATGGAGGGTTCTTTTGGAGTGGTGCCAAATGTCCAACCATCGATTTATCATTGACAGGTTTTCGATACCATCTTGTACATTTCCGTGTTATGGCAATTCGCTTAACTGCCAGCGTAATTATATCGGCTTCTGTAATCACTCAGTTTTAGCGATATCCTGTCGAAGGTCTTTTTTGGAAAGATGTTAACCGTTTTGAACAGGTATTTTGTTAAATGTTAGTTGGATGGGGTGGTAAAGATCCCTGTGACATAGACTGAACAAGATACTGTGCGTAAAGATAAGAGTTTCCAGTAAATGTTTTGAAAGAAGGTTCCTCAAACTTTATTTAAAAACAAGAAATGAATGAATGTTTGAGAGTCTTACATTTTAAAATAATTTTCCAGTGCATTTTTACCTATTTGTATTTACACTATCCTCAGTGACGGGTTACATTACTGCCAAAGCGTTATAAGTAAATGGGTTCAGATTTATTAAAAGAATGAAGAATGAATAATAAGCCTTTGCACTTTTTTAGAGTCTTTGAACAAAAAGTGTGCGTTAATTCATCGTTTGAGAATAACACACATTTATCTCAAAGTGTGAAATACTTATTTTAAAAGGTAACCTCACTGTAAAATTAATCTTCAAGAGCAAACGTGGCATGTCTAATGTATGAAATGGGTAAAACGGTCAAATTAATAAATCTAAAATTGTGGTTCGTTTCATTAATTATCACTAACAGTTAAAATTATATATACATAAAATTTGGTTTTGTTTTATTAACTTCGCAATAGAAGTAATGCAAAGGCTATTGGCGAAGAATCTTGAAATTTTGACCATCAGTCAAGTGATGTGAACGGCACTTGAGCTGGCACAACTTCTCCTAACTTCCACACCACACCAATGGGAGGGCTTTGTACCACGATAGATTTAACGTTCATCAGCCCCGGCTACACGGCGGGTATTTGGTGGCATCAAGTTTCGAACACACGAATGGATGAAACCTGCCGTCTGTGAGTCCAAGACCATGACAACTAGGCTATTGAGGCTTCTATACATTTAGAACGCACTATTTTAGGTTAAAAGATATATGGGCTAATTATAAACTTAAGAAGTTAAGTTCCGAAAACATGAGTTGAGAAATTTAATTATTTTTAATGCATTGTTTTCTTAGAATGTTTGATTCACTAATTTTTTCAGAAAAATATGTGTAAAATCTTACTTGAACAAGTAGTACCAGCATCTAAACAAGATATGTATAGGATGCTCAAATAAAAACTTAAGTATTTATTGGAAAAAAAAATAAGTTTATGGAAAAATAGAACAAAAACATTTGTTGTCATAAGTTTTATGTTTATTCATCATTAGAAAAATTTTCTATTGAATTACATAAACCTGAATCTCCATTTTTTGTTCTTAATATCATGTAAATGGTGAGTTTTATTGAAAGTGTATACTTAGATAGTTTCATCCAGTCTACCTTTTTGTTTCTTTAAGAATTGAAGATAAACTAACAATTTGTCGGTTAGTTCATATTTTATAAGTTTATTTGCCTTCTTATTTTTCTGTTAACTATTTGAAAGGTAACATCCTCGTTAAATTTTTATTTAATACCACTTATAGTTTTGACCTTTTTAGGTTTATTAGCTACATTCACATGATGGCCAAGCTTGAAACCGAGACAACTCGGTTATTACTGTAGCGTTCTTTTGTAAAACCAACGCGTACAGTTCTTATATATTTGTTACCAACACAAATCGAAACATAAATTATAGTTTAGTTTTGATTACGAAGTTTAAACGAAATCTGTTAATAAACGGGGACTTATTTGAAGTTTTTATTCAACATAAACAGAAGTTATAAAGATAACGTTTATCAATCCTAGAAAATGAAAAACGCCCTTAATAATTAAAATAATATTTACTGTGCAAATGCTAGAAAATAGCAAACTATGGACTTAAATTCATTGGCTTCTGTAATTTGTAATTTTGTTATTTCTATATCGTATTCAGTAAAGATAACGATTTTTGAAAAAAAAATATGCATGGTACATAGTTCCATTGTTCTTTTTAATTTATCATGTAGCAGTGATTAATATCTTTTTTAAAAAAATGGAATGAAATTTGAGTACTAAGAGATTAATTATTGTGGAAAAATTAGCAAATCAGAAAATTGAAGAGATATTGAGTTCGTTTTTATTTCTGAAATATATAAGGTTAAGTAATAACTTTATTTGTAAACTTATATTTTCTATTAGCAATCTGTTCAAATAATTTATACAGAATTTAAGATTCCTCACCTCATTTTATTAAAAACAAGATTCTACTTCTAAATCTATTTAAAGAGGCATTCAAAAATCATTTCACATTACATAAAAATGTTTATAATTTTTTTTTATTATAGTAGTAAGTTTTATATTAATTTTAAAGGAAGTTGTGTCAACTGTAAACTAAATAAAATGTTTCCATGGAAAATAACCCAGATATTGCTTGAATGTTTCAAAATTTTTGTGAAATGTATAATTTTTGGAGCTCAAATAATTATTCAACTATTTTTGACTTTATGTCATTTGGAGGTTATATTTTTACTTGGCCTAAAATTAGATGGAACTTAAAAAATTTAATGAGCAAAGCAAGAATAAACTTAAAATATCCTTAAAATGATTTAGAGAAAATAAATATTTATGAAAAAACGTAAGAATGGGAAATATGACATTTTTTTTAAATAGGCTTCAAGTTGTTACATATTTCTTATGAAACTTCCCACATATTTTTATTTCTATAGTAATTAAAATAAACTGAAGTACCCCAGAGATTATTTAGAATTACGAATAAAATTTTTTTATTTCAAAATAAGATTCACAAACATTTTTATAAATTTTTAAAATGTATTCCTATACTGTGAGCTTTAAGCAACTAATAAAAAATAACCTCTAAGCACTTCTACATCCTTTAAACAAATATTTAAATTTAATTTAACACTACAACTCACCAAGAAAAATATTAGACCACTTCAAGACTCTTTAGCACTTCATAATCTCTATCCAAAATAATAACAAGATATCTACAAATAATCTTACGTACTTCCCATTATTTAATCTAACATCTTAATCTAAGTTCTCATTACTACTCTCCAAGCAAAATATTGCCCAACTTCAAGGTTTATTCACACTTCATACATCTTCGTTCAAAATAACATACCCGAAATATAAGAGGAAGAAACCCTTTGGCAGAACTGATTCCTTCCTCTACCAATAGGGGTAAAACACAGCAATAATGGCATCATTCGCTCATTGATCACGAAATATCCCTAATCCACCAATTCAATCAATCCAAGCAGGAAGGGATAATAAGTAGAATGGTTCGATTGCTTGCTAATTCCACTAAGTAGTACTTTAGAACTAGGTGGGTTGAACATCTCAGATAATGACTTCATTAAAGACTCCAAAAGCCTTATCGGCCTTCTTTGTATGCCTCTGTCTTTAGTAGGAGGTGGAACTGGTAGGCACTTCCTACCCTGGAAAAGAGGGGGGTTGGACTCTTCCTATCAAGAATTGCATGATTCGTTTGTAACAGAAGGGGGATCGTCATATTTGCCTAGTCATTAGTTGGGCCAATTGGGAATGCCGACGCAAGAAGTGTAATGACACCCGTGGGGGTTGGTGGTCAGATGGTTAGATTGGTTGTTGGGTTTCAAATATTTATGCAAATTATGTGTGTATGGAACAGCAATTACAGAAAAATATTGGAAAATAATGAATGATGTTACATAGTTTTTTTAATGGTGTGATCGGATACACTGAATTTAGTATTTATATATATAACGTTCACACATGTAGTTTTTAGATTAGTTCGCCAACAGGGTCATTTCAAATATCGTGGTATTCGAATCTAGTTCCATATCTTTTATCAGTTGTTGAAATGAAATTGATTTATTTGGAAGATTAGGCTTGTTCATTGAAAAAAAAATTAAAATCCAATTTTAATTAATCTAAGCACATCATACAAAAACAGTTTGATATCAGATGTAGTCTTTAAGCGAATGTGTATTTTTCATTTCAGTAAGATACGCGTAGTGTTCTTTATTCCGTGATTTATCAAAATTATGCTGGTTAATGAGATATAGTTAAGCGTTATGATTCACAAAATGTTATATACGAGATGTAGATCTCATTTCTTATCAACATACTCATAAGAATTGTGTCTGTGTCTAAACAGTACACAAAATAAAATGAAGATAATTCATTCCTTATTGCATTTTCACTATCACGCTTTTAAGAAATATTTATTTATTGAGTTTCAGTTCATCTACAGATCAAATACACAATTCGTAAAATTTGAAGCTTTGCTCTACTTGTTGTACTCACAATGTTCAAAATGATCCTATATACTCGTATTTTATTCTGTTTTGTTTGTATCGTGCTCGTTAATCTAAAATTATATGTGTATGTATATATATGTATATATATATATATATTTATATATATATATATATATATATAGTCTGTAAAACAGACTAGTTATTGTTCTGAAAATTTTGTGTCTTGAAATTTACTTTAAAAATGGTTTACTGGAAATCATTACTTCCATATTACCGTTAAAATAGTCATTAATATTATGTGAGTACTTTCATTAAAGTATTTTTTAATTCGTTCAATTCAATACTGAACAAACAAATTTTATTCTGAATGTTGTATATTCAAATAGTCTTTCTAGACATAATCAGACCAGATATCAAACTAATCAAGAAATTATTTTAAAGATACATTTTCTGAAAAAAAAAAGTTCCTAATTCAGAAGTAACACATTATACAAGCCAGAATAGCATAATTTACTTATATTAAGCTAAATATTTATTTTTAAAAAATGTCATTTTAAGACTAAAAGGAATTTTCGCAAGCTTAATGTAAAAATACGATAAAGTAAAATGAAATTATTTCTGTGAACATAATAGCAAAAGTTCATTAACTATATAATGCTAATACATTCTATTACATTAAATAATATATATTACATTGTAAACTATGTAAAAAAGAACGCTTGTTTATTTATTTACTTTTAAAGGAAGAACTTATTTTCCCCTTTCTCTTTAAGAAAAACAATTTTTTAATGGAAAGACTTGAATTAAAGGAAAAAGGTAAGGAGCTTATTTTATTATATTATCACTTTTGAGCCCTATATATTGTCGTATTTCAGTAAAAGTTAATATAAACCAGAACTATTATGTAATTTATTCATTTTTGGCAAATACTAAGAACAAGAATAAATGAAAAGTGGTTATTAACAAGTTTTCATACTTAGTAAGACCTTATTAATCTTATACATATCGAGCTGCATTGATAAAAAATTCTCTTTTAAGAAAACATATTTAATGATTAAAAGATTTTTGACACTTGCTTATCTTAAGTAGTATATAAGTTAACTTGCAGTTGTTCTTCATAAAATCATCTCTTTAGACAATTTTCTTTAATTAAAAATATTTGATAAATAGTGGTGATTGTGTAAGAAATCACCATAATATAAATCTATTAAAAATATAACTGTACTATGATTTGAATACGACTAATACTATAATATTTTCAGTAAAATTACGAGGGGTCCTAAAAAGTACTAATTTTTGATGACAGATGGCGGTACTATGGAAGGTTGGTGTTACCATGGTATGATATTGTCTGGTGAATGGCACCAAAACAAATTTGCAACTTATTAAGATGTTAGTTTTGATCTGGCAGTCATTTGCTAGCATACTAAAGTCGGAGTTCTGCTGCGTCGAGTAGTCGTAATTTTACATCAATATGCTGTGGTTAATGAGGCCTGATTTCCTCATTACTCGTTAGAAACCAAGCAACAATCAAAACAAAGGGGGGGGCCTTCCATGCATCTGCTCTAAAGAAGGCAAAGACGGCCCGATAATACGGAAAAACTATGGTGAGGAGTTTTTGGGATGCGAAGAGACTCACGGAAATCATTTAAAGAAAAATGATCAATAAACAGTGTGACGTTGGGGTTTTTGCAATTTTCTTTTCGTTAACTTCAGGATCATTTTGTAACATAAATCTCATACATATACAACTCCTCACTAAGCAAATGAAACGTGATCAGATAAATTAGATGAAGATAGTAAGTGCAATAAATTGAATTAGAGATAAATATATATAAATGGAATTTAAATGAAAGTAAAAAGAAAAGGGAGATAGAGGATAACGATAAGTTGATAGATGTGTATACTGAAGTGAATCATCGTAATTAATCACATATGTTTGAAGTGACTCCTTATCAGAATAATAGGAGTCAAATCTGTTATAATCGAGAAGTGTTTGAACGAGTGATTTGGTAATTAGCTTATATTCTAATAATGCTTTATTATTAGAATATAAGTAAACTGTGAGTTAAGAGGATTTGTGGAAGAGAGAGAGAGAGAAATTTTACATATTATTTAATAATGTCTAATTATATTGTTTTTATTTTACGTATTTTCATTTGGAATCTTGAACTCATTGACAATTTTAATTATAATTTAAGATAGCTGTAAAGTTAAGTAATGAAGGAAAGATGCGTCAAAACAGTGTTACAGTCATATACTCCACTCCTATTTCCCATTCATGAAAAAGATACTTTTTGAACATTTCCCTAACAATATATAATCGTAGAATATGTAACTGTTTTTTTTTTAAAAAGTATTCTGAGTTTATTTTTTTACATTGGGAATTTATTTTCACCCCGATACAATTTCTTAAAAATTCTAATAACAGAAGTCTATTACTTTATTATACGAAATAACATATATATTTTATAAATCTAACATGTACTATAATATATTTAGTAAACTGGTAATTATAATATCAACTTTACCATGGAACTAAAATTGACATTAAAACTGAAATGTGAGTCCAGTTTTTTTTTTTTTTATTATCACTGAATTGTATTAAAACGCGTATGGTAAAATGACTTACAATATAACCCATTTTACTATAGTGGTATGATTGGTAACCATTTTTATGTATAAAATTATAGGAATAATCTAAATGAATATGCAGTATTTAATTTACTCCCAAGTGATATGGAAATAAGAAACGTAAAATTATTTTTCTTTACAAATAACTAAAATATGTATTTATATCTTTTATAAGTAAAGAGAAGAGAAGCAAGACTTGAAGGCTTTGCAAAACTGCCTTCTTATCTATCATTAAGAATATCTGATTTTAAAGACAAACAAAAAAAATTTCCTTTGTTTTCTAAAACAAAAAGAAAGAAAGAAACAATTTAAATATTTAAAAATGTTGTAAAGAATCATTTATATTACCTTTTAGTCATAATTAATATAATCATAATAAATACAAACCTTCTTTATACCGTAACTTTATGTGCGCCTGGTAAAACAAATCTTGAACAATGTATAATATGTTATATGAATTAATAGGAGTATAATATTTTACATTTTATTTAATTAGCGTCACCATAATTTCCCTTAAAACAATCTGAGAACAACCATTTTTAAAAGTTTTTTGATTTAAGAAAAAAATTGATATTATCGAAACTGTTAAATATTCGTAATCTTTCGAAACGTTCAAGACATCAAATTTAGAAACAATAATTGGACTAATGCACACCCAAAAATTGCAAACTATCGTAAGTACCAATCAAGAACACTATTATTTGAAAAATAATCTTATTCAAAATGGGATCTGTTCAGTTCACCCATAAGTTATTTTAATTTCACGAATGCAATTCAAACTCCTTTTGTTAATTTACTCTGAATACCGGGGGAAATGAAATTTAATGGTTAATTGCATTTTCAGTTTTATGGCTTTACCTATAAATTATTTCAAAATACCTGTATTTACTCTTTAATTAAACTCACTTACAGCGCTCTGTTCTAATTACCTACATACACACGATATTTCTAGTTGTTAAACTAAAATCTCACTAGAGAAACAATTCTTAGGCTTCTACGATAATACAAACAAGCCCACATCTTTAGAAAATTCGTATATAACTCCAGATCCAACCATCACAGTGTACCATCCTGCATGAAGTTCATTCATCTGCAAATAAAGTCTTCCCATTCAAAAGTATGAAACATATTTGGAGAAGGAATAATTATCACTCTTCGCCACAATTCCGCCCGTAATATAATAGCCAACATCATTTTGTTGGCTTCGTTGGCTAGATCCTTTCATTCAACTGCAGCCAAATCTATCTAATAAAAGACGAAGCCCTAAAACGAAAGCTAGTTGAGCAATCAACCAAGGACTGAAAGACAATTTGGCGGCGTTCATCAAGCGCCAACCTCGTAAAAAGGTGATTTGGATGCTTATTGAAAACCTATTATTGTTCCCCTTCGCTTTTGCCATGGCTTCCCTTTCCAGTCCACCCTTTCGTTTTCGTTTTTCGCTTGCATATGAAAAAGGTCTTTTCATAACCCTTTCGGGAATTTCAATGTGTGAAGGGGAAAGGATGATAATTTGCTTTTCATTTCAGCCAACAAATTGCTTTTGTGCCGAAAAGACGCGATGTTGGCGAATATTGCCCGTTCTCTCTCTCTCTTTCTCTTTCCCTCTCTTCTCTCTGAGCTTTTCAAAGAGTAGTACCGCAAGTCTCTGATTAAATTTTGTTGTATCTGCTCGCTTAAAAGGTTGTGCCGTAAGAATTCGCTAATTTGGGCGGACAGGGAAAATTTTCGGAGAGTAATAGTTTATGAATAAATGTTTGTGTACACTGTACTTAGGTTTTTTTTATCCCTATTTTATATTGAATTAGAAATACGTTTCTAATGATGTTTTGTGGAAATTAGTTTCGCTATGCTCATCTCGTATTTTAAATTGCGTCAAGGCTTTTAATTTTGTAAAAGTCACAATTGCATTTCAAGTATAATAAGTGGATTTTTATTTTCCTTTTTCATATAAATACATTATGTCAGATAATTCTGATAATATGAAATTTGCAAGCAGTGATAACAATGACACAAAAGCACTGGAAATTGAATCAGCTATATTTTTTATAATGCATATAAAAAAGGAAAAGAAGCATTTGTAACAATTTCCTAAAATTCATATAGTAATAACATTTTAAATTAAAGAAAATCTATATTAAAAATTATAGAATATAGCAGTATAGTTTTACAACAGGGAAATAAATTGTATAGTATGACATAAAATCAATATATTCATTACAATTAATTAGCATTTATGTGCATAAATGAGGAATTCAACCTTGTGAAGTTAAAGGTTCCTTTTTGTCCACTTTCATCAGGTCGGATTTCCTTTTAAAATATTATACATTTTTTGACAGTGTTACTAATTTAAATTATTATCAGCAATTAGAAATATACTCATAAAATGCTTAATTTATTATTTTGCAAAAGGTTTGATTTTTGGAAATGCATATTAATTTACAAAGCCCTAATTGAAAAAAGAATCACAAATTTATTATGACTGCTAACATTTCTTTTGAAATAACGAACATAAATCATACTAAAATATTTGCTTCTATACTTTAAGTTTGTTATATTGTTATAATTGGCTCTAAAACAATGCAAATATATATATATATATATAGGTATGGGTAATAATATAATTCTTGGAAATGAAAACTGTACAGCAACAGCGAAAATAAATTAAGAATTGGATAAACTTCAGATTAAATTTATTTTATTAAAATATTCATGTAATTAATTAAATTTAATTTTATTAGAATAATTGATTTAAGCTTAACTTCTTAATTCACTATTAATAAAAATTTTACATTATTGTTTCCTGATGTATAATTTTGATTTCATTAAATAACTATGCAAAAAATTACAACAAATAACTGTAAAAAAAACCTTAGACTACAAATTTGATTATATTTAATAATTACAATATATTTGTTAATATGAAACTTGTATTTTTGTTTCATTACTCGCCACGATTAGAGATGGCTTGTTACCAGCTAAACAATATATATCTCTAATTATTTCCCATAATTCTGTATTTTTTTAAAGATTCCTCAATAAAAAAATTATGAACATAATTATTATACAATTTTTGTGCTTACTCGTTGGGTTTATTTGTTTTTTAAGCTGTTAAAACTTCTATAAAAAATTGAATCATATAGTGTATTTTGTAAAACACACATACACACACACACACACACACACTCATATATATATATATATATATATATATATATATATATATATATATATATATGTATAACAACGAGTAAGTGTATGATTCTGAAAATTCAAAGTTCATTTGATACTTGCAATAATCCATGAAAAAGAACCTTAACTTTTTGATCGGAACTAAAAACAGAAGCTTATGACAATCTGCATGTGACACAAACAAATACTAATAAAATCATTAAAAAAGAACGGGAAAATATAAGGGGAAAATACATTCAAATAATGTACGACTCTTTAATAATTACTATACCAATAAGTGTTGGAATCTGAAAGACCCTTTCCCATGGAAGGATTATAGTGAATGAAAATTAGATCATATTTAATAAACTAAAGTAGTAACCAGTTATATTCGTTATATGCTTTTATTTGAAACATGTTTACCAATGAATAATAAAGTGTTATTATTCATTTATTAAAATTATAAAACACTTTATTTGCATAATAAAGTGTTTTATAATTTTTTTTCTTTGTAAAATATTTATTTATCTAAAATATGTCTTAAAGATTGTAGAAAAGAAGTTCAGTTTTAAATTTGTTCTTATGTTCATTACTCAATTTATTTTCAAACACTGATTGCAAATTTCATATTAATTGTTTTTAATATATTATGGATATCTATTTTATATTCATATTTAAATAATTTTTATTAATTTATCAGTATACTCTTTTTGTTAGAGAATTTTGTGAAATTACTGGTACTAGAAAAAAAATCGTTAATTTACAACTACTAGAAACGATGACAATTTAGGGAAGTATTTGGTAAATATTGAAATTCGTTGCACCGGCCATGTGATACGATCGTGTTTGGTCAGTGGTAAGTGTGCAAATGATGTGTGCTTATCGAGTCTATTATATAATTAATGGACACAATATGATTCGCACAACATACAATATTAGATTCCTAATTGAATACAAGCCACGCCCTCTATATTTCCCTGTTCTTTAGTGAAATGAAAATTAAGCCAGCAGGATGTTTTTCTTCCATTTGTATAACGAGGGTTTTTCTATAATCTTCTATAGATGATTGAGTTTCCCTTTTTCTCATATTCGAAAATGACTTAAACTACATAAAATAAGCAAATCGAAATATTTGGTCCGTCTTGTTTATTTGTCCATTAGATACGTTCTCCATTTTTAAAGTTAAATATAAGTCTATATTCTTTGAAATCATACAAATATTCATCTTCTGAAAAAAAAATATTTTTTAAACGTGATATCAGTAGATTTTTTTAAAATTTTAAAATATTTAAGTGCATGATGATAAAAAATATTTTTAAGTGAGAATATAGCAGACTTTTTCAAATTTTAAAGTATTTATGAGTCAGATAAATATAAAATATTATATTTAATTGATGATCATGGCTTTTAATCTTGCAAATTAATCCATTTTAGAAAGATAAAAACTGACTAAAAATTTGAATGTATTTTTTGCTTTTATTAGTTAATTTAATTGTTATTCAAATGTTTTCTAAAACATGTCAACCTAAGTCCTACTGTATTCTGAAAGAATTTAAAATTATGGGAAACAAAATTATAGCAAGAGATGATGTTATGTACTTATAGCAATTACTTTTAAGCGCATAATAACTTAGTGCATCTGGAACATTTCTCAAAAAAACTGGAACATTTCTCAGCTTTTAATTAAATATGTTCTACGTTTTTCTTTAGGATAAGCCTTAAAAGACTCAAAACCTCATCAAAAAGCTTTTTATAAACTTTGTTATTTTGACAATTTCAATTTAAAATCCAATGTATTATCCAGAGGTTCACAAATATACCTTGATCCCTTTTTATACTACTTAGTTCTTTCTCAAACAAGCAGATATTATTGAGCTCATGTTCTTCCAAAGAAACGAAAAAGGGGGACAAAAGTTGAAATAGTGTCACAATATGAGAAGAAAAATATGAGAGACGACAGGAAAAGATTTGAAGGACTTTAGAGGTGATACAAAATAAAAAGAGCAGAAAATTCTTTCAATCTTGTTCGAATTGTCGAAGAAGTAGAGAGGACAAGTTCCACTGCTTTCATTGAATTTCTGAGTGTTAATGGGCTTCTGCGAGTTGATTTCTATTTTTTTATACTTTATTTTTAGTTCTCAGAGAAAATAGGAAGGATATGTCAGGGCTCATATATTGCTTCAGTTGCTCATAATAAAGAATCTTGCTTTGAGCTAGTAATATGTTTTTTAAAACTCAAAGTTAGGAGAGTTATTTTGGTATTGTAATGATTTAGTTTATTATAATGTGTAAGAGAAAAAAATATTGGAGTTTTGAAGTTATAATTAAAACAAGAATTATTTATAAACTAATTACGAAATAAATGTGTAAAATAATTTTTATTTTGACTAATTAATATAAATTAAGAAGAATCTTAAGCCCGTGAAACATATATTAGTGGCGATTGAATGTGAATCCTCAAAAAAGTCATGCATTTCTGAATAATTCCTCATTTCATGTAAATGCATATTTTAAAATTTGAAATAGCAAAATATTCTCTATATGTATGGTTAATTTAATTTATTATTTAATTTTTTTAAAATTAACGAATTGCAATTAATTTTTTTACCTGAAAATGGCAAAATTTGTAAACAGAACAAAAAATGCAATTTAGTATAATACAGAGTATAATACATTAAAATAATAAATTTCTATATTCTCCAATTTAATTTTCTTAGAAACTACTTAAAAATCAAAACGTAGTTTGCAGCACTAATACTTATATAATTATAACTCTAAATTAAAAAAAAAAAAAAAAAAAAAAAAATTATATTTAATTTGCTTGATATGAGATTCAAATTACAGTGAATGAGATCGGAAAGGTCATTTTTCATAAACAGTACATAACTTTCATCACATATTAATTTTACTCATATGTTGAAATTTAAATATAATGAAACTTCATTAGATAAAAAAAAGAATTTTCTATTTGTTGAATAATTTAAATAAATGTAGAATTCTAATAAATTTTACAAAAATCTCAATAAATGTTGTATTTTCCATTCTTTAATAGGCCGACACCTAACGTCACGCATCAGACCACAGTGTTAAGAATAAGATCCAATTTCAAAGCTTAAGTTAACACACACTAAGTTTACTTATGATAATTTAAAGGAGGCTTTTTTGGATCTACTAAAAACGCATAATGATAAACTATGTGGTAAACAGCATTACAAATATTAAAAGTGTTTGAACATGTGTGTCATAAACCTTAGAAATATCTTGCTGATTATAAGTGAATCTGTCTGAAATCTAAGACTCGAATTAATTTTAAACTTTCATCTCAAATGGAAACAGGAACTTAAGATTCTTTAGATGAATAAATAATTCTAAAGTTTCACTAAGCATAACTAGGCGCTCTTGCTTGAGTAATAAACAAAGAGGAAAAATATAAGACTAGCTTAACAATGAATCATATCTAAAATCCACTCGAGAATATTAATATGAAAAATAATCTTTTGAAACCTGGAATTCCGAGAAATATCTTTCAAAGTTAGCATAATGCTGAATATGATTGTTTGAAAGTTATTTAGTCTTAACTGTTAAGGAAACATTTAATCTTAAGCATTTTTTACCAATACAGTGATCATAACATTATTTCAACTTTGTTACATTGTTTTAAAACACGTATGTTCGTGTTTATAGCTTAAAAAGTTTTGATCTGAAATAAATAGATAAGCAAAACATTATCTCTTATACTATTCAATATTCTCACTTTTAATGTATAAGTTTTTAGAAATATAATGTATGTTTAAAATTCATACCAATTAATTGGGTGAAAAGAATTACTCTTTATAACATTGAATAAACCTCATAGGATTAAATTCTTTAGGTAAGTGAGGAATCATTATTCAGAAATACCCAAGTGCTCTTTTGTATCCCATTAATTCAATGCCTTTGGTAAACACGGGTGACGTATCCTCAGGATAACCTAGTTATACTTCTCAATTTTTGATTCTTCTTGTTAATTAATTTTTATTTGTTTTCCATTTTTTTCCAAGATTAAAACACAAGATACATATATATTTGGCGTAAAAAAGACAGATTTTCACTTTAGTGACAGAAATCTTTACTTTCATTCACTTACTCTGGTCTACAAAAGGACTATACCAAATCTTATAGATACTGCCCACAGTAGAAGAAGAGAGCTTATGATAAAATCTAGAGATAAAATAATGATGAAAGAGTGTAATGCAAACCCTATATCCCTTAATGTAGAGTAGATTCAGTTGATCTACTTGAATAGATTTATTAACTGTAAATTTATATTATGTGATACAACAATCTGTGTAGTATATATATATATATATATATATATATATATATATATATATATATATATATATA
>BMAW01005339.1:147375-197908 GCA_019974015.1 Nephila pilipes
ATATATATATATATATATATATATATATATATATATATATATATATAAATTTTCATTGCCATAAAAATTTGCACACCAAAAAAGAATTGTCAGAACAAAATAAAATTCTTCACAATTAAATGTACAATGTTGATATAAGTAAATGGTTACAAAATCAAAGCAAAATAATCATATACAGTAGGAAAAATTATAAATGAATGGAGATCTTGGTACCCTATTGCGCAACCTCTAGCTCTGATGCATGATTGATATAGTCGATCATTGAGGCATACAATTCCAGTATGATGTCGTGTGACATCTTATTCCACAGTTGCTGTAAACGCACTTTTAATTCGACCAAACTGGTAGTCTGTCGAACATACCATCCTATTTGATCCCAGATATACTAGATTGGTGACAAATCTAGGGATCGAGCAGGCTTGGGTAGGGTGGAAATGTAGTAGATGTAGTCCTGTAAAACCCTGACTGTGTAGGAGTGAGCATTGTCTTATTGAAAAATGGCTCTTGGGAGCCCTACCATGAGTTGCAACACATGTGGCTGCAGAATGTAACGAAAGTACTTCTGGGCTGTCATGGTGCCGTGGATCAATATAAGGCGTGACCATGTGCCGCATGCGATGACACCCTGTTCCATCAGATCAGTTGTGGGAGCGATGTACAGCTGCTGAGTGAAGGCAGGATTGAGACGTTCACCACAGGACCTCCCCACAAGTACACGATTGTCATCACTTTCCTAATTGAATCTGGATTCGTCGCTAAAGACGACCTGACTCCATTCAGTTGCAGTCCAGTTGCTTCGAGAGCGACACCACTTCAAACGGAGATGACGGTAAGTGGGTGTCACTTACAGTACATGTAATGTGTGCCACGATAGCAACTGTCCTTCATCCAGGCGCCTTGCTTTGGAACACACTGACACAGAGGACCGTAGTGAAGATGCTTACTGTGTATGGATTATGGACCAAGAGACAGTTTACGCTATGCTTACTTGTCGAATGATGTCATGGCCTTATCGACTATTGGTCTTTCTAGGGCGTCCTGAGCCTGGTCGTCGCGTAACAGACTTTTCTCTTGTCCACTGGTCACAACACTTCCTCACAGTAAATGAGAACGACTTAGATGGCAAGCTACTCGTTGAGCTGACCACCCATTTTCCTTCAACCCCATGTTTCTTCCCTTCTCTAACTCTGACAGCTGCTTATATTGTCTCCGATGGTGGTGTAATGGAATCTAAAGTGAAAAAGCGTCCCTCTTCACCAGATTAAATACACGCAAGCAAGCTCTGCTTAACTATTTTATAAGCCAAGAAGAACGAAGTTCAACGCCCTCTGGTAGCATTACTCAATGCACAATCACACTGCATTTCTATTCATTTACATATCTGCCTGACTCGCACCTTTATGCCAAGTTTCGTAAAAATTCCTCTCTTACCTCTTGGTGCACAAACAAATTCTTATGGCAATGAGTATATATATATATATATATATATATATATATATATCTGAGGATTTGCAAAATTATTTTCTTTTCTTTCACTTTTTTCAACATACTTTATATTAAACCCCAACTTAATTTACCAAACATCTTCCATACGCACAATTACTGTAGCTTCCCATTCACCTTACAGCCTAAGCAGAATTCCGGGGGCTTCCCGTTTGAATATGTATAAGAGCTGACACCAACCATTGACCTCCCCTTTTTTTCATCCTTTATCTGCTCAATCTTCCTGCTTTTATAGTGCTTGCGTGCGGCTTCCAGATGTCCAAATTGAATATAGAGACTTCAATAAACTAAAGGACCTTTACTATGCACTTATTATTTCTAAAACAAGTTTGGACCCAGCCAATTTTATGTCAATAGTGAAATGTGAAACATTTGGCAAGATTATATATATTTATAATCTCCAATAATAAATCAAGTTTTAATCATTGATTTAATCCACCTTTAATATCATTTGCATTACTTGTTAATGGTTATCTAGTGAAATTATTGTCATCAATGGGTGTCCTGCATCACATCATCCATCATAAGCTGAGGTTTATTAGCATTAATCCTTAATTATTGTTATTAATTTTAAAAAAGAATAAAGTGATTTCACCTTTTATAAAAATATTTGAAGGATTTTTTCCATCTTTTATCTTGCGGCTTCAGTAGCCTAGCGATCATGGTCTCGGACTTGCGACCAGCGGTTTTAATCAATTCGTGGTTTGGAACCTCTGTTGCTACTAAAGAACCACCATGAACCATGCTGATGCATGTTAAATCTTTTGAGGTTTACAGTCCTCCCGTTGGCGTGATGTGGAAATTAGGAGATTAGGATGCCATTCTCAGGTACCAACTTCGTCACCTGATCGATGTTTCAAGGAAACGAGGTATGTTGCCAATAACCCTCGTGCTGCTTCTAGTACCACGTTAATAAGACCAAAAAAAAATCAAACAAACTTTCTTTAATCTTCAAGTCATTGTCTTTCAATAACTGAGTTTTACGATTCGTATAAGTTTTATTTAATTATACTGTTATGCAAATGTTTTATCAAAATTCTTCTCTAAAAATATAACTAATTTAATCTTTTTCTAAAGGGGTTTATATTATCTTAATTATAAAATATTTTGCTTCAGGAATTTTTAAATTCAATAAATTCTATTTTGATTCGTCCTTATGGTAATCCTTTTCGGTAGAAAAGGGTATTACAAACTTCATTTCAGTTTTGCTTACCCATGATCGAAGTTAAAAGATTCTGTGTTGATTTTTATCTGACAAATACTGATAACCCCCAAATGACATGACGCTTCACTAACACGATAACGTTATAACATGATTCCAGAATATGGGTACGCCTAATACAACATCAAATATTAGTACATTATTTCACTCAATAGAACTGTATGACTTCGGTAAATTTATATTTAACGCTTAAAGAAAAAGGATAAGATAAAAAAAAATACCATGAATAACACAGAGTTTGGTATTAATGACGGGAAAAAAAGAACATTATTTAATATATTTCAATAATATATATACTTGATAAAATTGTCTTATTAAATATAATTTTCTTGTAATAGCATGAATTTCTAATTTCTTTTACATGGTATTTTAATGACCAGAAGAAACTACGTTGTTCTGGGGTCACCTATATTTCAATATTATGAAATTTTCTAACAAATGTCAACGAAAGGTAAAATTGCCTTCTTATTGGCCTGAAAATCCAAATTATACATTGAGAAAAGAAAAGTTATCAGTATAGAAAGTAAAGCCATCGGAACAGTTAATTTTTATAATGCTATTTTAATTCATGAGATTAATTTAAAGAATTTTATTTCAATCTTAAAAATAGTAATCAGTTTAAGCTACTTTTTTAGATTTTAAATTTAATCTAAATTTATAAAGAACAGGATTCCTTATTATTAAGACATAGTGATTCTATAAATAAGTTGTCTAGAAATATTTTTAACCACTTAATTATTTAAGCACAGTCATAATAAAGTTAATAACGGGTAGAGTTTATTTTACTTAATCACGTTCCTTACGAAATATTATGATTAAGAGTTCTACTTATATTAATAATAATAAATAGTACTGTTGAACAAACTGAATACAATTCCAATAGACTTTTTGCAACGAAAATAGCTCTTATAATATCTCTTAACACTTGCTTACACCAAGACAGATTGCTAATTAATCTCTCTTGCCAATTCATCTTTCTCCTCTTATCTCTGATTTCTTTAATACGACCAATCTCTTTCACTACACTTCTTATATAGCATGCCATTTTACGTAAGCCATGGTTTCTTCCAAAGGCTTGGTTCTCAATTCAAATATCATATTAAAGTACCCCAAAAAATTAGAAAAAGAGAAATGCGCAGGAGAATCAATTACAAATTATAGATAACGTTATATATTATTTCATACTCGGGAAATGAGAAAATTTCCAAAGTCAAAATTAAAGCAAATTTGTACTTTAATATACTGCTGTTTGTAGAAAATGCAACACCATGAAAGAATCATCAGAATCAAATGAAATTTAATGCAGAAACGACTTGTACTGATACAAATAAATGATGAAATTTTCAAAACAAAAGAAACAAATTAAGCGTCCGAAATCAGTATTTGGTGCAGCCACCATGCGCTGCAATAAGTGCTGCTATACGACGTGGCATGGAGTCAAACAGATGTTGAATATCTGCTTGAGGAAGAGAATTCCATATCGCTTGTATGCGCAACCAAAGTTCGTCTTTGGAAACTGCAGGACGCGGATCACGAGCGAGACGCCAACCAACCATATCCCACACGTGCTCAATAGGCGACATATCCGGTGAATAAGCAGGCCAAGGAAGAAGTTGCATGTGTTGTGCTGAACAGAAGTCTCGAACAGTCCGCGCAACATGTGGGCGTGCATTATCCTGCTGAAAGATAGCTCCAGGGATGCCTTGAAGGAAAGGAACGACTTCGGGCTGTAGCACTTCACGGACGTACCTGTTGCTATTGAGATTACCCTCAATTCGTATCAAATTGGATCGTCCATGATACGAAATCGCACCCCAGACCATAACTCCGGGTGTTCGACCACTATGTCGTTCAATAATACACTCAGGAAGGCAGCGTTGACCGGCATAACGTCTAACACGAACACGGCCATCATGGGTCCACAAATTGAAGCGTGATTCATCTGAAAAGACAACTTGGTGCCAATCAGCTCGCCTGTCTCTGTGCTCAAGAGCCCACTGCCGACGCAGCCGTCGATGATTCGCCGTGAGGGGAATCCTGTATAAAGGCACCCTTGCACGCAATCCACGGCGCAGCAGACGACGACGAATTGACGAAGCCGACAATTGTACACCTGTAGCAGTAGACCAACGTGCTGCCAGCTGCCTGGAGGAAGCTGTGCGATCATTCACCGCCATGCGGAGCAGGTGTCGATCATCGCGCTCTGACGTCACCTTCTGTCGTCCAGTGCCTGTTTTTCGAGTTGTTCGGTGCTCGTCGGTCCACTGCTTCCAAACTCGCATCACTGTGGAACTGTTCCGCTGCATACGAGCTGCTATTGCGCGATAGGAAAATCCTCCTTCTCGAAGGCCGATTATCCTCCCTCGTTCAAACTCCGTAAGTTGCTTGAATTTCTTATTCTTCCGTCGTGGAGGCATACTCAGGTCTCACTAAACGTTTGCCACTAACAAATAATCATAGACTTTTTTCAACGTCCCGCTACAGCACTTTATTTATACGCTTTCAGCATCAATTCAGAGGGCGCTGCGCGCGCCGCGCACGCGCGATGGCTCTGAAACTTTATTAATTTGCATAATATCCTATAATTGACATTTGCTGCGAATTTCATTTGATTCTGATGATTCCTTCATGGTGTTGCATTTTCTACAAACAGCAGTTTACAAAAGCTTTTTTCTTTTTAAATGTTTTCGAAAATTGAAATTAAAACTGTAATTTCTGTATACTATTAAGATTCTACATTAAAATGTCTTTTTAAAAATGTTTAAGTTTAAACTCATTAAGAATTACGTTTCTAGATTTAAAATAATCTCAAAAAGTTAAATAAGTTAAAAATAATCTCAAGTCTTAAATATTTAATAAGCAACAAAGCAGAAAGTATTTTGTTAAAAAAAATGGAAAAGCAAGAAAAATTCTTCATCCGTTATTTTATTAATAATTTTCCAGTTAGATCGGTTTAATTGTCTTAAAAGCAAAAAGCATTAACCTTGTTTCACTTAGGGCAGAAAGTTAATTTCTTAGTATTGATTTCGAATTTATTTTACCTACACATTATGTGCTTTTAAGAAACTGAAGCAATTTTCCTTCGAAATTAAAGATATCTTTGTCAACAAAACTATTTATTAAGCAATTACTCATTGCTGCAAAAAGATTTGCAATTAAATATTAGAAGTCAAATGGAATTCAAGTATATTAAAAGTTCCTCAAATACCAACGACATGTAAGAACATTTTCCATTTATCCCAAGAAGATAAAATTACAACCTATATTACAGTAAAAGCTGATGAGAAATCCATATGGCTGCAATCAAAAGGCATTACATTCCTGGCTCAGAACTGAAATAAACCGAAAAAAAGAACATAGAAGAGTCTTGAACAGTGGATTTCTGAATATCGCAAGGAATTTAATTCAAAACACCTCTTATTACTCCCTATACTGCCACACCAGACAGAAACGAACTCACCACCCCTCCTTTAGGGATCATGATAAGCTAGCGTAGCGTTTACATCAAGAAACAAAATACTTTGGAAGCTTTATAACTAATTTAGATTTATCTCAGAAAAAGTAATTTCGAGTCGAACTCTCGAAATCCATGCCTTAGAAAGTACAGTCTTGGATGCGAGGGGGGGAGAGGCATGCGGATTTTTTTTTTATTCTCTTACAGGCGTCGGCACAGTAATTGGTTGTTTCTGCATCACGTTGCCATAGCAACGAGAGCATAATTTTATTAGTTTGTTGCGATGAAAGTAAGAAGGAAAAAATATTCGAAATCAAATTAGTTCTCACAATGCGCTAGAGTATAGAGTTTCCTCGGGGCCTTTTCTTCTTTAATTATCTTTTGTGAGAAGAAAAAATGCTAATAATTAAATTTAAAGTGTTTTATTTTCTCTGTAAATATTGACAGTTTCTAAGAGACTTGAGAGTGTCGCTCGTCCGTTAGACGTCTGGTTTTTAAGCTATCCATATTCATTGAAAGATAGCAACTTATATTCGTACGTATATTTCTGTGCATTATTTTAAAGTATTGTCTTAAATAATAAAGAACATTTAAATATGTAAAATCAACTTAATTCATTATTACCTTATCATTTATAGAAAAGTTATTAAAAATGAGCACGCGATGATGTAGGAATTTTCTTCCATTTTTTCGTAAAAAATTACTTTCAGAAATTGATTTTATTAAATGGCTAATTTACTAAGTGAAAATTATTGTACTAGTTATATTAATTAAGTTAAACATCTACGCATATATTGAACTACTTAATTTCATCGTGAGAATTATTCCATAAATAATTCTGTCGATGAAATGAGCTCTTTTATATGATATACTAATTATACAAAAGATAATTATATCATTCATTCCATAGAGTCCAAGTAAATGTAGTATGTAAATAATCAATGAAAAATTTTTTGTTTAAAAAAGGCGAAAAAAGTTTAGCATTTCCAAATTTTGACATTCGTGAGTTATTTTAAATAAGTCCAAATTAAAAAAATATTTCGACATTTGATAATCTCTAGATCTTCATATTAGAAGCCTTAGGTTATCTTCGTCTAATATTCAGTACGAAATCAGAACATTCATTTTAAGATAGAAAACTATTAGTTATTGATATATGTTCTAACTTCATAATCGTTAAGAATACAACTTATTTCAATAAAATCATTTCTAATTGAGTCAATCTCATTTTATTCTGCATACAACATGTCCCATATTTCGTCTCTTATACTATAACTCTAAAAGCATTTTTAACTTCATATATGTACACTGAAGTGTCAAAAGTCATGAGATATGATCTAATATCGCCTGGAACTTCCTTTTTTCAAGCGAAGTACAGCAACTGGACGAACATTTGATTCGACACGTTGTCGGAAGTCCCCTGAAGAAATATTCATCTATGCTGCCTCTGAATTCGTCAGTAATTGAAAAAGTGTTGTCGGTACAAGATTTTGTACTCTAACAGACTTTTATGTTACATATATGTTTGATGAGATCGTATCTGATGATTAGGAAGACAAATCATTCGCTAGAATTATCCAGAATACTCATCAAACAAATCGTGAATGATTTCGCAACGGTGACTTGACATATTGGCGACATGAGAAAATTCCTCTTGGTTTGGGTACATGAAGTATGTGAATGGCCGGAACTGGTCTTCATGAAGCTCAATATAAACATTTACAGTAAATGTTGGTTAAGTCTGACCAAGGGACTCAGTTCATGTCATTTAAAAACAGCCCATACTTATGAGGCAAACAACAGCTTGCACAGTCCCTTGGGGGCAGCTAGGGTACTAAGACTCATGGGGTATGTACTTCACTCGAAGCCTACTACTACTTCTTGTCAACAAAAATCATGACTTATTCGACCACACAACGTTTTTCTAGCCATCTGGTTCCCACCTATGTGTTCACGAGTCCAGTAGAGGCACTGCAGTCGATGGTATGTTAGTAAAGGCCTTCGAGTTGGTCTTCTCCATTACCACTTTCATTTCACGCAATGTTGCTTGTATGGTAACGCTGACTATTATTCTACTTAAACGTCATTGTTTTTGGTCAATACATAGAGGGAATTGATTCTGAATTGTCCATGGGGAGAGATAATGCCTGAAATTATATATTTTAGGCATACTCTTGACACTGCGGTTAGAAGAATGTTGAACGTCTTTGTAATTTTTAAAGTGGTAGACACCATGAGTATAGCTCTAACTAACATTTTGCGTTCAAAGCCTACTGATTCTCATTGTGTGGCATTAATCTTGTGACAAAACCTTTCATTTGAATCACTTCAGTACAAATGAAAGCCCTAAAACTGCACTGTTCATTTACACATTTCTTACGCGAAGTTAAAATGTAATCTGAATATTTGTATTTTCCTATCTTGTGACTTTAAGCACTTAATTATATAATGGAAGAAATTGGGTATTTATAATATGTCTAATTTCAAAATCGTGGTATGTGGTGAATGATAAAACCCCGTGACTTTATATTAATACTAAGACACTTTCTATCAGAATGAATGGAACATCAGATGATTAGCTATGTAATTATCCCATTATACAGTTATTTCTTTTATTAACTGGTATTCTACATTTCTGGCTTAGTAATTAGATGTTTAATGAGTTAATTTTTAGTAATGTAATCGTTAGTAATTCGGTGTTTCTATGAGGACAAATAAGTTTTAAAGACCTTATTTATTCTTTAATATATTCCTTTTCAATGGAATAATGTTGGCTATCGATAAAAATATTTTTTCTTCTATTTTCAGTTATTTTTCATGTTTGACACTTTATATGCGTGATCCGTATTAAATTTTATGCAACAATAATTGATTTTGCTGCTTAAATGTGTTATTATTAATATTTTCTAATAGTTCTGCAGTGTTCTGAAACAACATCTCTTGAATTACCGAGAGAATAAAGTACATTAAAAAGTAATAATATTAGAAATCCCAGTCATTTAAAAACCTTTTTTCACCACAATCTAAGACAGAAATATCTTTCGTAAAACCAATAATTTTTAATAAAAATTTTAATAACATCTAGGGAAATTTATTATGGAGTTACATGCTAAATAATCATTTAAAAAAATCAAGTGATTTGAATGTAGCAGTTATTATTTGTGCATAACTAAATTAATATATGAAATTCCAACTATGTAACGAAATCATATGTATCATAATATGAATTTCCTTTTGAAATGCTTGATGTGCGTATTTACAATTCGAATTCTTGGTTAAACATAACAATTTATTTAGTAGCGTAACAATTCTCACACATCCCCTTCTCTTATAAGTCGGCTTCTTTATGTAAGAATTCCAACGTGTCTAAATAGTCTCAAAACATTATCTTCTAAGGATTAATTATAAACATTTCATTTAGATGTTATAGAAATCATAAATAGTTAAGTACTCTCTCCCTTTTACACTATTCTTATAGCCCAAGTTAAACTAACTTCAAACCTCTTGACTACGTTTGAAATTCCAGATAATTTATCATATTATTTGATGAGGAGAAAAGAGAATCCAACCAGAGTTGATCATAGGAATTCTCTTGGCAGACCCCTGATATAACGGTCCCTTATGCTCTCCTTATCCTAAAACTTGTATGAATTTACATATAAATGCATATACCTGCCTATTTAGTGTTATTAAATATTTGGTAATTTAAATCAAACATCATTCTTGAATTTTTTTTACATTATCTTTAATTCATCAACTCAGTGCAGAAGTATTAAAAAGGTCTTCGAAAGATTAGTATATAGTTAAATGAAATAATACTCCCCCCTTAAAAATAAATGAGTCTGTTACCAATGAAAACCAATTAAATATTCTTTCATGCATTTATAAAATGTTATTTTTTTTTCATTCATCTATAGATACGCTCGTCTCTCTATTAACACAGTAGATACATTCTTCGAAAAAATCATGTAAACTGAACGATCCATGCAATAATAATAAAATGAAAAACGGATATCACGATAGAAAGGGATCGGTTCATTAATGCTTAAGAATTCTTAATGCTCAAATGTTCTCAATTTATTTTTAAAAATGAAAATCATAAACACAGAATAGTAATTTTCTGCACAAAATGAATAAAAGAAGAAACACAAATTAACAGTATTTCTTGAAAATAAAACCACAAAAAGTATTAGCAAATTAACAATAATGGATACAAATAAAACAAAAAAAAAGACTTTATAATAGCTACAACTTGAATTGTAGAAATAATAATCAACCTTTACTTTTCTTCAAAGCTTTCAAAGAGATTAGAATTCCTATTTTTTTTTTTTTTTTTTTTTGGTTTTTGTAAATGAAACATTATTATATCCGAGCCACTAACAGAAAATTCATCAACATATCTCATATCAGTTATTCTAATTGAAATATAGACCATATTTCCCACTTGGTTAATAATTGTTGATTTATTTTTTAATAGTATGAAACCAGTCAGATCAGGATCAGGTATATCGGATTTATCCAAATGATACACAAAAATGATTCTCCTTTAATTTATAAATGGGATATTGCAAAAAAAAAAAAAAATCAATTTAGGATCAATGTACATATATACTCAATTTTCAATCCCTCCCAATAATTGTCTAAATCCGATACGAAAAAATCGCACTCCCAAACTAATTAAGTAAAAATACATTAAAGGAATAACTTATAGTTTTCCTATACATGCTATTATTTCTAAATTTTTTAAAAAATGAAATTCGCTGATTTGCGTTACAAGATATTGTCATGAAGAGCAGTTTATCAAACTGTAATGAAACTCATATTAGATCAAAAATATTTCTACAGTCTATATTAGCAGAAATAAAAACAATTATCAACAATTTAAAAAATATCACATTGTTAATTTTACATTTATAATTTAATTCCGTTGACAGAACAAGTATGTCTCCTGGTGCTTAAATTCTGTTGATTATGTGATGATAAATGACTTTGATTCCAAAAAAGAAAAAAAAAATCAGCGGAAAGAGAGGAGAAAAATATTTTATTCCCCATAATACGATTCGCACAGTTAAAAGCCAGATGAAAATGTCTGTCTAGCTGACTTCCCAACAATCATAATATAGAATCTTCTGTCACATAAAAATTACATGAGATTATTCTCTCGGAGGACACCCACCGCTTTACTATAACGACTACCATTTCCCCAAATTGCTCCTCGGACAATCATTTTTATTTTTTTACTTCTGCTCCCTTTCTCAAACTCGCCATTCCCTTTTTGACCACTAACGTCCCCCTAACATTACATACCTCCCAGTCTGCTTCCGAACCATTACTTCTAGAACCAATCCCCCACGCAACCCCATCAATGAATGCTTCTATGGCCATGACCATTCATTGCTAAACTTTATTCTTCCTTCCAAATCTGCTCAATATACCGATTTAAAAATAACGCCGTGAAAAAAAATAATAATAAAGGTAAAAGCAGAAGATGTAACGTTTTAAAACTGGGCAGGCACTCCTATAAATCAAAAGAGGCTTTTGAAAGTAAAATGTTTTAAATTACCTATGCAGCGGGAGCAAAAATGCCACGAAACAGTTCATCATATTCGCTGCTTTGGTCGTCATTTCGTGTTTATTTTTTGGTTTTTATTTTTATTCTTCCTCTACCACGACACTCTTGCGGTTAAAGGCTTTTATCGCTGCTTTCGGTCTCATATGTCACTGTGATAAGTCAAACCGTCACATACCACGGGTGATTTATATACTAACGTGATTCTTAGAGTGAGCGAGATAGCAATATATAAATAAAAATATATTTATATAACTCTTTTCTCTCTCTCTTTTTATATCTTGTGGCGTTTTTCTACCAAACGTGCTTTTCCAGTCTTAATGCTCGAGTTTTTGGAATATTGATTCTGGGGTGGATGGATAAAGCGTTAAGTTTTGTGTTCTTCCTCCCCTATCTCTTCCGTCACAGTTCTTTGAATTGTAAATTTTCTGGGATGATGTGTGTGGTATTTATTCGGCTATATTCAATTACGCTTTTTGCTGAAGAATTATTCTCAAATCTTAAGCCTTTTCCTAGTATTCATGGAAGGAAATGTATAGAATTTTTTGAATCAAAATATACAAAGTAGTTTTTTTATGTATAGATGTAAAAGAAATAACAGTTCTTTTGTGGCTTACGATCGGGCGTCATAAATTGTATTATTTTTTTTTTCTTAACGCCCAGAGAATGTTTATGAATGGCTTACTATAAAATGAATATATAAGATACAGCTACAAGATTCAACTGTAGCATAATATTTATTCATGCACACCGACTTTAAAATATTTGAATATCATAAAAATATTTCATTTTTATGAAATATCCAAGTTTAAGAGAGAAAAATAAGGATCTAATTATGGGTTGCATGCTTGCTAAATTTAATAGAACCTTTAAGTTCCTTTTTATAAGGGCTTTTTTATAGTTCAGAATACTTTGTAAATAGTTATTTAGTCATTTTTAATACGCTATGAATTCATGACTCGAGAGAGTAATGCAAAATATAACTAATTCAAACTTAGACTTTGGTTCAAAAGGGAGAGAGACAGGAATTTATCACATGAAACACTTAAGTATTTATAAAAAACGATAACAAGCAAAATCTAGGTTGTATCAACCACAAATAATACCAAGAAATTTCTTGGTGTATAAGAAGGTAATTTTACAGGGTTTAAAATTAATTAATAAATTACACAAGCGAGTAAAAATTATTCTAACAATTTTAAAATAAATAATAATAAATAAAGATGCTCTAAAAATCAGAGAAGTTACCAATATATGTTTAAGAAAACATAAGTAAATATCTGGTATGTAAAGGGACTTTAAAGAGTAAATTAGTTTTCTAATGAAGAAACATAATGTTAATGTGGTTTACTAATGTTTATAATGAAATACGGGGTCTTGTTTATCTGTTACTTATTTCTCATCCGCATTTAGCATTTAAAGAAAAAATAATTACTGTAAATTTTAAGCATAGTTTCTATTTCAAATAATTCTTTAATTAACTATTTAAAAAAATCAAACTTTTTCTTTACTGTAATGAAAGTATAACGGTTCTCTATAATTTACATTATTAAAAAGAAGTTTAACAAGAAATAAGGAAATTTCTGACATAAATATCTAGTGTTAATAAAGATGTCAATAATGTCGTTAGAGAAATACTGTTAAAATAAACCATGGAACATAGTTATTTCTTCCTTAATATATATTTATACCAATCACAATCTTCGTTACATGTTCTCTATGTAATTATAAGTGTAATCAGAAATGGAAAGACGAATGAATATGATCCAACTTATTTCATGTAGTTAGAGGTGCGTGAAGTTGTTATCTGAATATGGATTGAGGTATATAAACTGTGTCTAGTTAAATAGGATGTCTTACGCCAGCGAATCTTACTCAAATTATGAGGCTTCTTCCAAGAGTGAAGAAATTCTGTAATTACTTTTGGCGTCGAGTGCATATCGTTGAGAAGTAGGAGTGTAAGATGAAATTATTTCATTAAATATATATGTCAGAAATTCATTCAAGCAATCTCATTTCGATGTTTGTAAAAATCTAATTTTTCATTAGTTTCCTAAACTGACACTTCAGAAAAAGTCATTCTTGTTTCATATTATAAATATAGAATTTGCAATAAATAAATATTTTTTTCATTCAAATTCTGCTGATAATTTTCGTTTTTTTCTTTCTGAAATAGTGGACACATAAAACAGTGCCTACAGTGATTTATTAAAAAGCAAATGAATGTATTTATAACATTTGTGTTCTCTATTCACCAAATGATTAAATCACATTAGCTTAGAACATATTATTGGTCGCTTGTTAAAAACCATATAATTTCAGAATATTTTCAAAAAAAATATCGATTCGATGTTCTGATGCTGGATAATTCACGTTTTTCTTGTCCCTAACCTCGGAGACGTTTTGTAATTTGAATTACGTGAAATTGAAGCTCTTTGCCAACCGAAAGAAACGTGATTAGATAAATTAGATAAATATAAATGTGATGAACCTAATTAGTTATGGTGAAGTATAAGTGAAATAAAATTGAAAGAAATAACAGGGTAGAGCAAATGAAAATGAAAGCAAAGTGAATTATTGTTATTAATCATTTTTAGATGAATTGGTTAGAAATGACTCTTGGTTAGAGTAATAGGAGTAAAGAATGCTGAGTGCAAGAAATGTCTCTCTCGGAGCGAGTGAGTTTGTTAAGTACGAATGCATTGCTTAATTTCAAGCAAGGATTAAAGTGAATTAAGAGGAAGTCATGAGAGAGCTATCTAACGTACTCTTTGTAGATAGTCAAAAATGCTGTGTCGTCTTCTTATCCTAACGTCTCTTTAAATTGATTTTTGAATTTATTGACTATTTAACTGAACTTTAATATGTCTGTGGAGCTTATTACCAAAAATTAGACTATAACTTTATATATAAAATATGTTAAAAGATTCAAAAAAGTTTGATTATAACAACTTTTTGCTTAAATAAATTATACACTATAATAATTGAAATAAGTCTTGTTCATATAGACCCGGAAAAGGAATTATAATGTAAAATATAATTAGCATTATATTTAAGAAATAAATAAAAGTAAATATAATATATCCATGATTCCAATTCATAAAAGGATGAATTTTGATGTCTCATTTACGTGAACTGTCGTGGCGTAATATCGATTCTACATAACTTATTTTCTGACTGGATTAAGCAAAGTATAAATTGTACAAATCATAATTGAAAAATGTTGTTAATGAACAATTCTTTCGTTATCATGGCTCTAATTTTCAGCTTTGGGAAATATCATTGAATAATTATATCGAAATATGTACAAATACTCTCATTCCAAGATATATTTCTTCTTTCTCTGTACATATTTTTGATAAATGTTCTTTGCTCCTTTACCACTCAATAAATCACGAGAAAAATTCAAATCTTATTATTCGATTGAAAGTTTTTTAAAAATACTTTATATGCATATATGACTTAAAATGAATAAACTGATAAGCATCTTATTTAATTATAATCTTTGCATTAATAATATTTATGCTCATAACATTTTTATTTCTCTTTACAAATGATAATTGAAATAGAAATGGGATATAAATCTTAATTATAACCTTACACATCTTCTGAACACACGCACATATATACACGCTGTGTCGAAAATCGCTATAGATGGCGCAAGAGCCTGTAGCGAAAAGCACACTAGATGGTGTTCCTCCACTTTTTGCGATTTATGAATCATTTATTTACCACTGAACCACCGCTAAAAAGTCAGTTGTGGTAGCCTTGTATTAGGAAGACGTTAAATGCTGCAATAAATATTTTGTGAAACAATGTATCATGTGCTATGTTTAATTTTGAAACTGCATCTAGTATCTAGATTTATAATAAGCTACTCTTTAGTTGAAAGTAAACGTTGCAGTGGAATAAGATGCGCAAAACACGCTCACGCACATACATATATCGAAATATAAATATCTTATATTCCTACGCCATTATTATTATTTATTACGCAACCTTTATACATTTATTAGTATTTATATCATTCAAAAATATACAAAATATGAACTAAAGGTAGATTTTTAGGAAATGTTCCGTATTATAATTCTCTATATAGTATTTACGAAGAAAAGATTGCAGATGATGCTTAAAGCAATGTATGTTAACAATGTCTATTTAAAAATTTATAAAACATGTGTTCTCATTATGTTTGTTTACCTAATATATAGGCCTACATTTAGATAACCATTAAACTAATCATTTTTACATTTTTCACTTATATTCGTTACGATACCTCAAGAGAGAAGCATAACTCAGACTATTTTCTTATTTCTTATGAAATAGATTCATTTATTTAAAATAACTTCTTGTTCATTTCTCCATCAAATAATTATACTGAATGATACTAAATAATAAATTCTTAACCAGAGTTTATTTTTTTTACCATAGACATGGATCTTTGCCTAAGGTGATTCTTCAAGATCATCCGAAAAAAATCACTTTTATCTAAATTATCATTAACTTCCCTCACCTTTTTCAAACACTATTTTCAAATCTTTAAAAAATGACATCGATCAATGAATCAATTGCCTTACTTACCGGGGCGACAGATATATAATTTAGAAAAATTAGACCCATTAAAATATTATTTTTTTTTCCCATGCCTACAATCAGCCAGATTATTTTCCCACTTTTAGTCTTCGTTTTAAAATACAAGTATTCTTAAAAACACAACAGATAATGAATTCTAATTATAAATTCTATTTATTCATTACAACATCAAAAATTTCTAGAATATTTAGCAAAATATAGTCTACGAACTTTCTGTACGATAGTAATGATAAGTCTACACAGTGATTTCTCCTGTCTTGTATTTTAAATATTGTCACTGAAATTTGTCAACTTATAATTTTACTAAAACTCACTAAATAAGGAATTCTAAGCTAGAATTTCTTTTCATTTGTCATGGTTTTCAAAACTTAAGAGTATGGTCCACCAAGGGACGGTTCATTCCTTAACACCTACAACCAACTTATTCCCTTCTGAGAGGGGGGAAGCACCGTTTCCCTTACCAATTCTGGCACTGGTGAGGCGTACTTAAGTCCAATGCTGCTTTAATTGCCTCGGGCGTGCTTACCTCTCAGATGGATGGGGAAGGCAGAAGAGAATTAAATTCCCCCAGCGAACATCCGAGACAAGTATTAATCTGTCTCCTGGTTTAATACCAACGGACTGAAGAATCGGTGGGAATGAATTCTCTCATTTACCAACAAAGGGACAGTTTAAGCACTGGGCCCTGTGTGCTGTAACAATGGCTGTTTTAATTGCCAGGGAAGGGTTCTTGGTAATATGTGGGAGGGTACTTTGTTCCTCCTGCTTTAGAAGTTGAGATTTGGAACATTATCTGGCGTTATTTTGCCTTGGAATGAATTGGGAGTCTGGCGCTAATATAATGGAATTGGACACACTGGTTGGCTGCGGGTAAGGTTGGTTGGCGATGAAATTAAAGTAAGGAGTGGGTGGTAAACTTAATTTGGGAGTTCTGAGGTAGGAAAGGCTATAGAAGATTGTATACTGCAATCAGGTGATATCTTTTGGTGTCTGAAAAGCGAAGGCTTAGGAGAGGTGTACCAGATGTTTCTGAGCTGATTTTATAAGTGGTGTATTAGGTTGAAAGTTGTTGCCATTTTTCTGGCAGTTAAATCTTCGCCAAAATACACGACAATGCATTGCGCTTAAAATGTTCTAAACAATTTATTCTATTTAATTATATAGTAATAGTTCATTTAAATCTGCCTAATTAGGACTTCGAAAATTCTTGTAAGGAATTATTTATTTTAGCAGTTTCAGAGTATTTCAGGATTCAAATGTTGCAATTTTCTTACACATTGATGTAAATAATCTTACATTAATAATAATAAAAAAATTTAATCACTTGTTCATTAACATTTACACCTTATTAAGAATGATAATTACTTTAACTGGATCAAGGTTTATTTTATTTCATGAAACTGTAGCTTTATAAGGAAAGTTTTTTTATACCTCTCTTTTTAAAAATGCATATCTAGGTTTTAATTGGTAAATATAGATCATGTAAGAAACACTCTAAGAATGATAATGTTATTGTAAATGAATAAATTTAAATATATGATAAAATCTTAAGATTTGAAAATACGAATTCAGTTTTAAAATTGACTTAAAAATAATTAATTCTGTATAATAATAGAGTTTAATATGACTTACAAAAATATATTAAAGTCCTATTATTCACCATTAAATTGTAATTATCTCATGAATTATTAATGTCAAGTTCAATAAACAGTTATATAATAATATAAACAAATATTTGTATTAAAACTAAACAATAAATGACCAATTAAATATAAACAGACAGCTTCACATTCTCATAAACAAATAAACAAAATGCGTAAATCGTTTAAAATTAAAGTTTGATAAGGAAATTTTCTTTAAAATATGTTATCATTTCTTTACTTGATTATCATAAACATTAATAATAAATGCTGTCAAAGGAAACCCGATCTTGATTTAAAAAAAAATCAGTTTTGGATGATTTATGGTTATACTCTTGATAAGTTGAAAGTCTGAGTTCATTAATAATGTATCGTTGCAAGATATTTGATTTATGGAAACAATTTATTCCCATAAATACTTGAATATTTTAAAATTTATATCTCATCCACAAAATGGTAATGAACAAACATTTGAGTTATATTTGTTTTTCCGGTTTTTAGATGCTATTAATGATGCAATGACTACATTTTAAGAGAACAGTCTCGCTTATTATTTAAATCAATTCTGTTTTCTTTCTTTTAAAGCAGTGAAAATTGTTTTGGCTGAATAATGCAGTGAATGTGTCACGTTATTCAATTTAAGTTTAAGATAAGGATATTCATAAATGTTTAAATTCAAACTATTTAAAAATTTTTACTGGTTATGGTAAGAAAATTGCTTAAGAAAGTAGGAAATATATTTTTTCAAAAGCAACGCTCAAAACGAAGTTTTGTACCTATTTTTTAAGTGTTTTGTAAAAATGATTTTGAAAATTTTTCGAAGAAGTAAGATTTTTCAAATTTAAACATAACTGGAAGCAAGAACAATAAACTCTTCTTAAATCCTTTTAATTTATCAATATTTCGAATTCCAATCACCTCATACGTTTATTAAAACATTTTCCAATGACATTATAACAAGAACAAAAATCTTGACCATTCCATCCAAGCTTCCATTTTATTTTCAATTTCCAGTGTCTGTAAAGAATGTCTATAAAAATTCCACTTTCTCTTCCACTGTTTCATTCAGACGTCAGTCAGGAAGCATTTAGAAAATTGACATTCGATATTTCAACATTCGGAGCCATATCCAATTGAAATGTCAGAAATTGTATCTGTTCCAATTTCTTCTTTTTCCCCTGGATCAATTGATATTTTTCAACAAATATCGGTCATAACAGATCCCGAGGAACATTTGGAAAAATTGGACGGGGGAGCAAAAAAATATGGTCATCGCGTTCAACTTTCTGGCCCAACTTCATCTGATAACATTCTATTGAGATCCGGTGATTTGATTTTGGAATCTTGTCTCTTTCTATGTATGCGTCTACTTTCTCGTTTTGCTCTCTACTGATCTAAGTCTGCCATCGAGTAAATATATTAGGAAGCTTTATTTTTCTTCTTCAACAAATATAAAAAAGATGCTGTTTTCCAGAAACGTATATTACTTTGAGAAATATGTATCAATATGTAATCTTTTTTTTTTATTTTCCCGTTAAATGTGTTGTTGAGTACATTACGTTTCAGCTCATTGAAAATTCAATATTTTTATTTAGGTTAAGAAATGAAAAGATAATAAATAATGTTCCTTGAAAAAATTTAAAATTAATATAATTCAAATTAGCAACAAAACTAATATTTACTCTATTAATTTTATATATTAATTTATTACACTAATAATTAATATTTACTGTATGTCAAAGAAATATACAAAATTAAATTGAAAATAATTTTACCAAAATGTCAACTTTGTGTGGAAATGAAAGTTCCCGGCTTGAACTCCACCTGAACTGCCTACTTCAAGAACTATTTTTTTATGATTGAAACGAATACTAGAATAACTCTAACCATTCAAATAAAAGCCAAACACATTCTAGCGGCTTTTACCAACATTTAACATTAAACAAAATATAATTAACAAGTACTTAACATATTTTTACTTACTTCAATCTATTAAAAATTAAAATTACTCAAAACTACCCTTGTTATATATATATATATATATATATATATATATATATAACAAGGGTGTGGTATTTTTAGAAATTCCACCCATTTAGTTTTTCACTATCTCCATATTTGTGGACATTCACTTTATAAAACACAACATTAATAATTCGAAGTATTGACATAAAAAGAATATAATACACACAATTTTGAATTCCCACAATTTTGGATAAGTTCACAAAATTCAATCAAAATTTCACATTGTGAAATAATAACTGATAGTGTGGCTTATGGAGCAAGAGTTATGTATGGCTATACCGAACCAAATTTTTGCTAAAATATGATAAATGTTTTTCAAATTATATTAAGCCAAGTTACGTTGAAGATCGGTGAGATCCATTGAACACATATAAATGGTCATAATCAATTGCATAATGATTAATTTTGTGTAGTTTAATCAACTTTAAGAATTTCCCAAGTGATAATCCTTCTCGGGTATCTAAAGTTCTAGAAAACAAGAGAAGATCTTCTGATATAAAAATAATAACCATAAAAAATAAAAATAAATAAACACTTTTGAAAAATATTTCACATATTTTTAAGGATCTTTTAATTTTAAGTGAATGAATGATAAGCAATTGATTGGCGCAAAAGTTGAATTATATATGTGCTTCTCCAGGAAAATGATTAAGAAATATCAATTAAAATGTTGAAAAACTTGAATGTTGAACTAGTATACTTTTAATTATGAATTTGTATATCATGTAATTCCATAGGACTAATTGTACATTGTTGTGTAATGCTAATTTGTTTATTATCTGGTTTTTTTTTTTATTTAAGGATTCAATAGTTTTAAGCAAATGAGTGGTTGAGAAGCTTAATGGTGCAAGTGCCAAAATTATATATGTTTTTCCAGGAAAATGGCTAAGATATATCAATGAAAATCTCAAAAATTCAGTGTTAGATTAGTGTACTTCTAATTATGAATTTATAAATATATTTAATCGCACATATCGAATAGTATCGTATAGTGTAATTTCATCTACTATCTATTTTCATATATTCATTACAAATATTTAATTTCAGGATCTGTTTTGTATACCTTTGTGTTCATTTACTTTTCGTCAAAACATTTATGTAAAAAAATGTCTTTCAATTATTATTATTTTTTATTTATTCCTGCTTTTCTTATGTGAAGATACTATGGAATTTGAGTTTAAGTACAAAAACTGGAGTGTTTAACATGTGTATTTTCAATTGTGTGAACAAAAAGTACACATTCTAGTTAATCTAAGAATTTTTTTAACTGTGTATAAGCTAAAATTTAATATACGAAATCTCCATATCATTAAAAAAGTTGCATACTGTTTGAAATAAAAAAAATAAATAAATAAAAGTGTATGCTGGAATTTCTTCTCTTTATACAAGAAATATTATAACATAATTCATACAAAAAAAATACACATTTCATTCTTTCATTTTCTAAAAAGTAATGCTTATCCTTAATTACGTTTTTAATTTCTAAATTTGCATTAAAAATCACAGAATGTTTTATAATTCGCAGAAGTCTGAGAATAACAGCCACTAATCGTCACGAGAGATTATACACTTCAACGAAATGTATACGGTGTTTGAGAGAATTTTAAGTGAACAGGAGAATAAAAATGAGTAAACAAAAAAACACTTTGCGAGCCAGACACATAGGACAGAAATTAGTGAAAAATTAAACTCTGTGCTTCCTGGATGCGAAAGAGATATTTATTTTGTATGATCAAGAAATTATTCGATTATTAGAGCTTTTACTCTATTTCTAACAACCAACTACATAAACCAAACACCTATAAACACATAAACAACACACAAACACACCTTCTCAACTGCAACTGTCACCTTCGCTTTGCAAAATCAACATAAGTTTGGTAGATATTCCTAGCCTGTACAAGTGTAAAATCTGCAGCTCTGCTCTGTTTGTTCTATGTCATGATTCCAATATGACTAAAGCGATCACGACAGAACAGAAGAAGTAATTTGAAAAATTATAATTTTTTTTATATACATCAATATTTAATCCAAATAGAGTTGATATATATATATATATATATATATGTGTGTGTGTGTGTGTGTGTGTGTATGCGTGTGCTTGCGTTATGTTTATAAATAGTATATTTGTAGATTTTACGTTAAATAAAAATATTTTTTCTTTCAATTCTTAGCCAATGGAGCCATTGAGATGTTAGCGACAATATGAATAACAGATTGTACATTCTAGAATTAAGAATTTCTATATTATATGGTTGAATTTAATTAAAATTAATAATTAACAAGCACATAAAGAAAGTTTTTAGAATCTATGTATTTTAGAGTCTTTTTGGAACAATGGGTTTCTTCTGTGTAATACAATTTGCATGATTTATAACTTTTTAGTCTTTATAAGCCTGTGTTTTCCATAATCAAATAATCAAGGAGGAAAGACAGATGATTTTATATACAAGCGTCATACTGGGTTTACAATTCATGTATAGAATATGGGTTTGAGGTAGACAAATGATTTATAACCTTGTTTAAGTTTCATGATATTGTAATGTGTATAAACGATATATATTTGATATTTATCGGATAATTTTAATTTAGATGAAATAAATTTTGAATACTTTGGTTTAATTTCCAATTTTATTTCTGTTTATTACTGTGATTGATTTCACTTGGTTTCTTACCATTTTGTTATAATGTAATTATGCTGAATGGAACGACTGAGACGTATAAAACTGTTGATTGGGATTATAATGCTAATAATCACATATTCTCAATCCTATAGGCTGACCAAGTATTTTAAATTGGCTTAACTTTATACTTGACTTTATTGCTTAAATTCGTTTGATTTCTTCTTTGTAAATTATAACAATGTTTAAGTGCTAACAGAACAATCTAATAATTGAATAATTTTTAATTACTGGTTTCAGTTTACTTTTTAAGTTTAGCTAAACTTTTGTTTCGGAAATGTTATGGGTAAATTATTATTAGCTTTTATATATATATATATATATATATTGTGTGTGTGTGATGTGTGTGTGTGTCTATTAGTGCTCTTCTTGTAGTTTATTGATTTCCAATTATACTTACAACCATTAAATTGAATTACTTCATGTTTTCTTTGATCCTTTATGCCTTTATTCCAACTGGAACTTAATTGAATGTGTTGTTTTGTTTTTTCTTAAATAATGCTAAGTTTGTTTCAATAAATTTATGTTTTTATCTTGATAGTTTATTAATTTTAATTTCACATTTTGATTTTGACCAATGATTTTTGCATTAGTTTGATTATAGTTTTATCATTTACAGATTTACATTCATACTTTTGTATAATAATAAACTAATAATACACACATGCACGCACGCACACAAACACAATACACACACACACGTCAATATCAATAATATCAATATATATATATATATATATGTATATATATATACATACACACCTCTCTTCTGACACACACACATATATATAGTACAGAGAGAGAGAAAGAATCAAAACTTAGATTATTCGAATGAGCTAGAAGTTAAAATATAGAATCATCCAAAACTTTGAATTGTATGTGCTCTTTCTAAAGAGAAGAGGTGAACATTAAATAAAAGTAAACTCCCAATCAAAGATTTGCCCAGAAGTTTATTTACAAATGCATAAATGTTACATAACATTTATTTATATTCTTCAATGAAATCAGATATTTTACCAAGTACCATAAAAAATGAAATTGAAAATAATATACCGCTCTGAATGCAGCCTTGAATAACTGATTTCAATCTATTAACTGATGAAAAACAGAATTCTCAAAGATTAATTTTTTAGTTTGAATCTTATGTGCACGTATATCATTGTATTTTCTGCACAACATATATATATATATATATTACACACACACACACACACACACAACACACACACACACACACACACACACACACACATCACGTCGTCAATACACACACACACACACACACACACACACACACATGGAAATAAAGAAATATAAATTGATGTTTATGAATTTGGAAAAATGTATGGCTTAACAATGTTTAAAAGTACTTAACTCATCTCACTGAGCTTATAACGTTATAATTAAGTTGGTGATATTCAAAAAATGAATGAAAATAAACAAACATTTCACACTAAACAAGGTATTGTACCCTAGAATTTAGAAGGAATACAAAATGTAATAAAATATCTAAAATTAAATATATCTACATTAACTTAGTAAAGAAAATCTTCTCTTAAATATAAATTTTATTAATTAGTATAGAAAGAAATTAAAATAAATTTGTTATTCAGAAATTCATAATAATTTACAGAAGGAAAAAAAATAAGATGGTAGTCTCTTAAATTTCCGATCTAACTGACAAAAATTGTTAAAAAAAATTATACTGCATTACTATATTATGATTCTACTATTTAATTAGTTATACACATTTAAATATTGAAAATTTTCTGAAAATTTTTAAGACAATATTTCTTTTAATCTGATATTTCTAATACTTATTTTTATATGCATGTGTATATTAAAATAATTTTATTTTATATATATACACACCTGCATATAATATTCAGTCTAATCCAGCATGTTAAGTAAGCAGTTTACAACTCTTATAAATATACATGTTTAAAAAGATAAGACAAATAAACTTTTTCTTAATTCATGAAAGTGAATTTTTTTCTTTGTCAAATTTTTAATAAATTGTTCGATAATTTTCAGCATTGTATTCATTTCGACATTCGAGTGTCCCTGAATAATTTTGCGCATCTTACATGACGAACCACGTTTTCTCCATAATCATTTTAAACTACATGGTTATATATTTTTGTCCCAATTTCTCAGAAATTTTGCTTGCAAAAAATTAATTTTATGTAAGCTATCTAACTACGAAATTTATCACATTTTACCAAAATTCACCGCAATATTTTCGTGTTTAACGTATGAAATTACATTACGCATCCTGTAGGTACAGCAGTATTATTTCGTGTTACACGACTTTTCGCGTCAAGTCCTTTCGTGTTACATGTTTCCCCCTCTATATCATTAGCATAATAATAATGAATAACGTATTGAAATGTAAGATATGAACTACTGTAGAATGTTATTGATTTGTAAACATAGATTTGCAAAATGATAAATATACATATATGTAGTGTATATTAGATGGGCTTTATCTATTATGGAATATTACTCCAAGCATCTAGAAAATTGAACATAATTTACATAATTTGAGTCAAATGATTACGATTCTCGTTCATAAATATAGAAAAATTTAAATATTGGGATATGAAATTCGTTGAAAATGAAGATTAGTATTTCAATATTGTATACCTTACTAGAAAAAAAAATGAAACTTAGTTATACCACTGAGTGATTTGACAAAATAGCGATTGCATCGACTTAAAAAATCAGTTAAGTTATAGAAAATAGAAATTAACTTGAATCATTTTAGGATTTGTGATAGAATGTTAACGATAAAGCAAAATATGTATAAATTTAGCGATATATAAATATGAGCACCTCGTTGAAATATTGCATACCTCTGCATAAAAATGAACATTTCAGACCATCTTGTACGTAACAAAATATTATTTAAGTGTTTGATAAAATCTTAAGAAAATAGAAGCTATTTTACGTAAATTTAGGATATAATACAGAAAAGTATAGATAGCGAAATACGTGCATATATATAATGAATTTGCATAAATATATCATTTAAATATTGCGTGCAATGCCTGGAATGTGAAGACTGACTTGTCTCACTCTTTCCTTCACAAGCAAATACCTTGTAGCCCAGCCATAAAAGGGGAATCCAATTGAAGGCCAACAATGGTTTCGCTGGGGCTGTCTTTTACGTTTCCCTCGGAATCAAGAGACGAATTTTATGTTGTTCCGGAAGACATACGCTGGAAAATAGAAAATGGAGGGAAAAAAACACATAGATTTCAGTTTCTTTCTTTTCTCCTTCTGTCTCTCGTTTCATTTGGGGTTTTACGGAGCAGCAATGGCAGATAAAAAAACGCCATAAAATGCAACGAATCTTGATCCGCTCGTCTGATGGTTGCGACTCTTCAGATTAAGCGATTAAAGTCCAGTTAGAACCCGGTTTTAGGTTTCCAGTTTGTTTCTTAAACCTGCTTCCGAGCAATTTCGTTCACTTTAGGAGAAGGAAAAATTTCGAGGCCTTAATATTAGATTGGGGTTTCCTCTTCTGAAAAAAAAAATATAAATATAAGTTTGACTAGATAAGAAATTTTAGGTAATAATGTGGAATTCTTCCATCAAGAACTTTTCTTATTTTGTTTTGAGTGCTAAAAAATGATCCAGTTGAAAAAAAAATCAGATTAATCTTTTAAATTGAAATTTAGAATGATACTGTGGCTTTTGCTATGTTTTACATTTTTAAGACCGCTTTCTCTTTGTCATGAATATGAAGTCATCTTAATTTTAGTATTTTTAATTATATTCTACACGGTACTATTCTGTAAAGAAATTCTTATATTGTTTCATATTTTAGCTGTTAGAACATTAAGAATGGTAATAAAAAATTTAAAAGAAACATACAATCTTTTGAACTTTATGCATTTAAAACAAAAATTTACTCTAATTAATAAGTTTTCTTGTAACATTGTAACTTTGTCGGGTTCAAAAATTTAAAAGCTTTTTTTCACATTTTAAAGCGCTTGATGAAGCTGAAATTTTTTTATACACGATTGCTTGGGTTGATAATACAATAATTTAATTATAGTTAATAAAATTAATTGATCAAAAGTATTTACTTAAAAAAATTAAATTTTGCTCCGAGTTTCTCGCCAAGTCGTCAAATCTGTCGTTTAATAATTTCTTTAGCGTCGTTCAGTTGCTATAATTTTAATTACATTAAGTTTAAATATATTCAGTTTAATAATATAATTTTTCATTTGCCTTAGTTTTAATTACATGTAGTTTATTTGAACACGTAATTATTTTAGATGATAAATTTGATATAATAATAAATAAATGAGATAAATAGGTGATAAATTTGAAATAATAAAATAAATTTTTAAAACTAATTGTTGAATAAATTCAATTTGACTCAACGTTCCCTTTTGCTCTTAACATTTAAGTTACAAAAATCATGTTATGCAAACTGTGAAACTTGAAAGAAAACCCATGTTCAAAAAGCTCGTTTTTTTATTTTTATAATTTATTTCAAAATTCAAATTTTAAGAAAAGATCTCCATTTTTCTGCGTAAACTGTTCGTTTAATAATAAAATACCTGATAAAATAATCTTACATAATCCTAAGATTATAGTGAGCGTAATATAATTAAAAAGCAGAAAAAATATTGCACAGTAATCTTTCAATAATGTTTAAAACATTGTATATCTCTTTTTTGATAAAGCAACGATAGATTGTTTCATAATATACTAAGTAATAAATACAATGATAATTATTATTTTCCATAAAATTAAAAATATTTAAACAAATTTTTTTTCTTTCCATTTCATACTCAAAATATCCATTTTTAAAATGAATTCCAATAAGCATTTTTACACAAATAAATTACATTGATTGAATCAAGATTAAACTTTAAAAATCAAAATGCTTTTCTCTAAGAAATAGCATTTTTTAAATAGCTATATTTCACTCAGTCGTCTGATGCTTGCTGATTAAAGATCCAGCGGGTAACAAGTATGGATTTACGAGTATATACATTTTTCAGTAATTATTACCATGTACATAGTGATTTTCAATAAAACAGTGGACATAAAGTTTAAATTATATTTTGCAAAAATTTAAGAACTCTTAGTATTATTAGCTCAGAAATATAAAACAAACAGAACTAATGTAACTGAAAGTATAATTTCGAAATAATTATCTGTAAGAAATACAAAGGAAGTTGAATGCATTTGTAACTATTTTGAAATTTTTCATTGTTAGATTTGTAAATAATTTATTACCTCTTTTACTATCGAATTTTGTCATTCTAGAAAAAATTTCATTGTACTTATTAATATATAAATTAAATTAAGTAATTTAAGAAATAGAAAAAGTTTTTTTACCTGTTGTATCGAAGGTAAGTGACTTTTTTCATATATAATAATTTGAAATGCGAAAGTTCCTTCTTAAATTTATTTATATCTGAATGATTTGTTATATTACTTAGTATTATAGCTCTGTTTAACATTTAGTATTTTGCTGCTCCTAAGCTTAGTCAAAAAATAAATGTAATCCAAGTACGATGCTGAGAATCTTATAATAAGCTATCCTACTAGTTTCTCTTTGGATATGCTTTACTATTTTATTCGAAATAAGAACCTTGCCTTGTGAAAGAATCATGACTTATTATTAGTATTACTATGCAAGGAGTGAAGTCTATGTTATAGAGAGAGATATTGGAGATGTTATAAAGCTTAGAGTTAGGGGCACGAGATAGATGAGCATGCTATATAAAGTCAAGTGATATTTTAAGAGTGTATACGGGACTCAGATGATGTTATTAGGACTCGGATCCAGTTTAATCAAGAATATTTTTAGACTCTTAAAGATAAACAGAAATCTTGTTTGCAGGCGCGATTGAGCAAATGCTCCACATTATTTAGTTATTTTGATTTTTTTCTTATTCGGAGATAGAATTAAGTCATAAGATTTTCTTGAATAATTATTATAGCGTCTCGGTGGCTAAAAATACAAATAACGACGCTAATTCATTACAATTCGATACTGACATTCAAACAGTAAGTAACTTACTTCTAAATAATTGTGCATCATTAATTTTCTTTCTTGAAATTTCAAACTGCATTAAACAATGGACATCTAAATACATTGATGATCTTTTATAAAAACTACTAAATAATTGTAATAACTTCAATAACTACACATTTCTAAGCAAACAAAGAGCAAAAAAATCAAAAGCCAATAACTGAATTGCTTGGTAAAAAATTAAAATAATGACGTAGAAAATTTAAATATTAAAAGAATGTTCGACAAGACAATGCGCCTGAGTAAAAAAATTAAAATCATATTAGAAAGTAAATCAGAATAAAATCAAATAAAAAGTTAAATAGTATATATAATGCAAAATAAATGAATTAAGACGAACATCACAAACAAACTAAAAATGTGACCTTTGTAAAAACGTAATCATAACAAAAAATATGCATTTTAATTTTAACTATAACCACTCAAATAAACAACTTTTCATCTATGCACACATGTACAATCCAAACTGGACCATTTAGCTATGAGAGTTGATGCTGTATATGTCTAGATTGGCACAATTTTGGGGAACGGGAACGATTAAGGTTTTCATGCCAAATATTTCGTGCTTGTCGATTGCCATATTATATCTGATTAAATTGGCAAAAAAGAACAAACCAATAGTCAGGTGATACTGCATCTGTCATTTTTATTATTGATTTTGGAAATTATAATTGATCCTAGACATTGTCATTTTAAAAAACAACAAAATGCAAATCATATCCTTTCCTAATCATCATTAATTTTTGTTTACTGTCGATTTCAAATTCAGTCATTGGTTTATTGTTATCAACCATTAATGAATAATGAAAAATATAAGTCCGTCACACGGTACAAAAATTTGTGACTATTTAGAAATAATTTTTCAAATTATTCTATAAAACACGGAGAAGATAATGTAAAAATATTTCTCTTACATGCATTTAATATATGACAGCTTTATAAAAATGGATAATTCGTACAATCAAAGTTAAGGGTAGAGATAGAAAAAGGGAAATAAACATCATTTCTGAACAATCGATTATTTATAGATGTAATCTAATAAAATAAGTACACATTGTTATACATAATCAGAGAAATTAACCAATAAAAATAGATTATGCAAGCAAGACAAACAAATTATGCGTTTATTACGGAACACAGGTGATAAAAAAATGGGAATACGTAAAAAGAATTAAAAAGAAAAACGTGAAATAAGCGCTTGTTTCATTGATTCCAACACAAGATTTAACAAGTTTTATGGTAGGAATTCATTCCTCTGTAACACCGCAAGACGCGCGTTGTAATTTGCTTAAATATGGCCATAAATAGTGAGGAAAAAAATGCTTCGTTAAAATAATTACCGCTTCGAATGTATGACAGATCCACCCATAAAAATGCACGAAAGAAGAAAAACGAGGTTGTTATGATTATTAATTCCCTAATTTTATTTTCATAATTTATTAGTTTAGGATTTATCTACTCTCTCTTCTAGATTAAATTACTAAGAAACAATTTGCTTAAGGGTGGTCGTATATTTTCAAAGAAACAGGCCGAATGTCGGCAGTGATATAAATGAGGTGTTTTTATTACTAAATTTGATTCTTTTTTTATTACTTTTTTCTTTTTGAATATTTTTTTTATATATTTACAAAACAACTGTTAGGAGTTTCCTTATGAATTATAATAAATTTCAGAGGAGAGAGAATAAAATATGTTTATTAATTTGCTCAGTAATAACTACCGATAATAATACATCATTAATTTCATTGTATTTTACGAAAGAAATATCTCACATTTTATTTGCGAAGTTATGTGTTATAGTAAACAAGTAGAATCCTAAAAAAGTTTCCCTAAAGAATTAAAATCATTAGAGACTCGATACCCATGAACTTAAAACTACTGAAAAATTCAAATTTATTAAGTACTGGCGATCTATTCCTGCTTAATTTAAAGGTCCACTAACTACTGCCAGTACACCTTGTAATTCTGAACCATTTTCAGATGACGAAGTCGACGCTTAAGCTGGCATCTCTCTTCATATAGGCTGTCCTACAGAATTTTAATTACAGCCTGAAAATATTCATCTAATTTTTTACAGATCATTTTGTGTAATATAATATTATGACTTGATTAAAACAAATCGCGAATGAGTGCTTTTTTTGGTTAGTCGATAAAATATGGATATGAAACAAACGCTCATTACTTAGACATATAAAATCACGTAATATGTAAAAAAAATATTTTTCAGTTGATTAAAACAAATTGTTTTTTTTCTCCTTACCTCTTAAACTTATTAAACGTTCGTTTTGCATGAAAAATGAAAAAGTACTTCAAAACTTATAAAAAGTTTAATAAATTATTTTAAAAATTATGTTCCGAAGTTTTTTAATTCATATTCTTGGACTGTATCTTTTCCAGATATACAGGCTATTAAGTTGCCATTGTATGTTTATAAATTCCGAAAAAAAAAGTTTACAACATGCTACTTTGTAAATTTAGACTAAAATCATTTCTTTTAAATTTAAATTTTTAAACAATATAGAAGGAATTAATTTAATTAGATTTACAAAGACATCTCTGGTTATTGAAAAGGGAATTTGAGGAAAAAATTAGACTGGATTGCATACGTTATCATTTTGTTGTTTTAACTAAAAATGTTGATTACTTACACCATAAATTTACAATGTCAATAGATGTCCTTTCAACACATATACATTAAAATCAACAAAATGTAATATAGATGAATTAAAAATGTTAAACGTTGTAACAATAAAGATAAAATATTATTCGAGGGATAAATGAAAAAAAAAAAAATTCAGGAAAAAATTTAAGTTTTTTAACGAAAACATTAGTTTTCTACTTTGTATCATCTAGTTAGTGGAAATAATTCTGTGTTATTTTCCCAAAAGAAACATATATACTTTTTAGTTCTTTCGGCAAATAAAAAAGGCAAAATACTTACAAATTTTTCAAATTATTGCTTTTACTAGGTTTTGTATAACTTTTCTAATAATAATTGCATACTTTCATATTATTATTAATACTAAAATGGATTCGAACGTTATATAGAATATTTATTTTGTGCTTACAAAAATATTCAGCATCATAAAAATTATAATGTTCGCTAATAAACAACATCATAAAACTTAAATAATTCCAAAAAGCTTTGAATGCATTTCTTGTTTGTATTCATTTTCTCAAAACCGAAAAGAGAAACGGCATTGTTCTTTTTAACTATTACTATAACAAAGGTGAGGAGTTTTAACTATATTCAAACGTTTATAATTTATTGTGCATTTCCATGTACGCACCATTAAGTAAGTTAATATAAAACCTCCATTCTCTTTGAAATGTCTTTTCCTTTTCGTTTTCCATTGTTACTTATCCAACCTAGAAAAGTTTAATGATAGTTATCGCTTTATTCGAAATGTAACTTTTCAATTTTATTGTACAGAAAATAATCTGCAAATGAAACATTATAGAAAATGCGATAATATTATATGCATTCTAACTTCCACAAATAATTTCACACAATTTACTTCATTTTCATAAATGATGATTATGGAAAAATTATAATATTGCTAAAAGGTATTTATGAAAAGTATATTAAATTTTATAGTGTTATTATGAGTTCTTTGGTAATGGTTTGTAAATAATTTATAAGGAAAAAACAAATTATATACCTACTGTTGAATAATCTTTATTTTATTTCCGTATTTCAAGCCATTAATTTCTATTTAAGATTAGTTCCCTCATAACTTACTTTATGCATTACAGAAATGTGTAAGTATCAAAAATTATAATTAATTTAAGGAATATAACAGCAATAAACTATTTTGAGTAATATATTCAGGTAAATAATTTTCCAATTAATGTCATATTGCCCAGATATAATAAAATGTAGGAAATGTGAAATATAAATTGTTTTATATTATATTTAATAAGCAGTTTATTAAATGTAAGATAAATCATATTCTAAAAATGTGTAAACCATGGTTTTCAAGGATATATACTAATATAGCAATTAAACAATTTAACACAAATCTTAAGGTTTGTTAAAACTCTTTTAATTTTTCCACTAAATTTTATTTCCCTTTTTTTTCAGGATTCTGAATGTGTCTTTTGAATGATCTTTTAAGAAAAAAGTTTCCAGTTTCTGTTTTTGACAGACTTTTGAGTGATGGTAAGATTATTTGTATGCACAATTTATATAACTTATTTAAAAAAAAATACTATCAAACATTTTTAAGAAGTGACTTTTCCTTTGAGGAAATTGTAAGTTTAAATGAAATAATCATTTATTTTATATTCTTTATGATTCAGATTGTGAGAAAGATAAATGCCCTTTTTTTTATCAGTTAATAAAATTTTGAATTTATTAATTACTTCATTATATTAGCATTTAATTTTAAGTACAATAACTTGGTAAATTTTATCCAAAAAAAATTGGTTTTAACATATTATTTCTTTTCCTGAAACTTATTTCATTTTACTGCTGGATTAAAAAACTCCCCTTTCGAAAATTTCTGTGTTAAAAAAAGTATTAAATTTTTTTTAGAGTAGGGTTTTGTGATATACTATCTTTATAAAATAAATACAAAAAATATTTTTCTATTTCTAATTTTTTTTCACCATTTAAATTCGCTACATTTTAGATTTAACATAAATTACAACATCTTAAGGCTTTGCAATATCTTACGAAATCTTAAAACTTTCCGAACGAAATTTTGAACAGGAATATTTCTTGAAGTAAAGGAAGGATTTGCATGAAATTTTGAATTTAAGTTTTTTAAAATTAGAAATCAAAATAGTTGAAAATTTACTTGATACGGTCACCTTATACTTCTTCACAATTGTACTTAATGAAAACGTACATCTTTAACTATCAGATTCTATGTAAGAAACCAATTCATACATTTACATCAGTGTTTTAACATCTCATCTAAATCATTCTATCGCTTAAAAGGAAACTTTTATGCGCAAAGTATATATAATTTTATATAAAAGTTATGTTGTCTTAGTTTTTATTAAAATCAATAGTTATAAAATCCTAGAAAGCTAAATGTTAACTTTATTTTATACTTTACTTCTAAAAAATTAAATAATCTATATACATTTCTTGTATTATAAAACTCAAGATTTATTATTACTGAAATATCTAATAAATATCATAATTTTCTTCTACATTCCTTTCACCCAATTAATCACGTCACTCGTATAAAAAAAAAGGACCTTTTTCCCTAAAAAGTAACAAAATCTTCTTACTTATCAGAATCTGACTCACAGACATGTTGCTCGTTTTTGCCGACATATCTCTTAACAGAAACAGTTTGTTAATGATAGCTCAGACATATCAGAAACGGAGCTTACTTCCAATTTATGGTCGATACATCATTAGCTTAATGCGGAGGGGCAAATCTCCCTGGATCAGGGTCCTCTGCTCTCTGATTGGACGTTTACCTGAAATCCTCAATTAATTTTCCGCCAGACCTATTGCCAACGATTAGATACTAATGATGACGAATTTTTGAGCGTAATATCCGTGAAAGGATCTGACGAAGGGATGTCTAATCTCAAATCTTACTTCTGATCGAAGAAGTTAAGAAGGCAATACATTGGATGTCACTAGAACAGACCGAATTTTGATTCCTTATCAGTTATAAGGCAGATGTAAAAACAAATTTTAATTTAAATCTGAAATTCTTTCAAAATATTAAGTTGTCATATTGAAAGAATTACTTTACCATAAAAGCTATGCATTTCTTTAAAATCTGTATTTTCAGAATAAAGAATCATGATAGTAAAGAAATCAATATAATGTCGGAAAAGATGGATCAGATTTTACTTCTTTTTTAACTACATGGGTGGAGAAAAAAATCTGACTGAAATTAAAATGAATTCAAACTGTGTATTGATTGATACTTTTTTTTCTAATTAATTACTCCAATTCTTTCAATTTCACAGCTATAGATTTTAAGGAATGTCAACTTTACAGTAGAAGATATGCGGATGAAAAAAATAATTGAATGCTTCTTTAAAAGTGGTAGGTTAGAAAGAAGGACTTGTTTCTGAAAGGCAGATGGCCTGAAATTCTTCTTTTTCTCAGCTCTAAGTCTAAAGAGTTTGTGAAAATTATCACATATACATAATAATTTTACTGCTAAAATTTGATAAACATCCTGAATATTAAGCTTAAATTTCTTAAGCAATCAGTCTGCACAAAAAAAAATTCTGAGAATGAATAAAAAGTCAATACAAAGCTGTAAGAGAGAGAGAGAGAGAGAGAATGGACTAAGGTTTACTGTTCTCATAACTATAACATAAGGAAAAACACACGCCCTTAAATAAGAAAAACAATAATTTCTCTCATAATATAAGTGAAATAATATGATTTTCTCAATATAGCAAGTTGAAAAAGTAGAATCTACAAAAATTCAATTTTTAATTAAAAAAAATGAAGAATAATTTTAAGAAAAATACTAACGTTTCTCCATTAGAGCGAAATGAATTTTTAACTTTTTAAGATGTTCTTTGTCAAAGCAACACATATTTCCTTTTAAAGTTACATTTAATTGAAAGCAATAAATTTCTTTATATTATTATTTATGCCTCATTGTTTATTTGAATTTTCTCAATATTATGTTTTTAAAACTTATATTTATAAATTTGGAGAACTTTTAGTTTTGAAATTCGAAGATCAGAATGAAGAAGGGAAAATTAAATAAAATAAAATAATAGTATTTCGCTAGAAAAAATCATTTCCTTTTTTTGTTTTCGCAGCTAAAAGATTAAAGTTTGCTCAAATTTTATTTGAATGTTTGGACACGAATGTAAAATAAATTTATTCGTGCAATATCGTTCCACTTTTAATTATTTTAATTTTCACTATATGACTTTTAATTTAGAATTTCTTAAGAAGTACTCTAGATTATCTCAAGAAATAGAAGTTAACATTTGCTGATTCTCTTTGAAATCGTATATTGTTAATGGATAATATATGTTTTAAAATCAAAAAGGTTTTGCAGTCATGATAGAAATTCCTTGATCAGTTAAAATAGTCACGAAATAATATATACTTCGCCAGAAAAAAGCAATTGCTTACAAGAAAGCTATTCACTTTGAATGAATTTTAAAAATGGGAATGACATATTCGAAGTTGATTAAAATACTGTATTAGCATTCTAGAAAAATTTTCGTTATCAATTGATTCGTTTCCTATTATTTTCATTTATTATTAGCAAATAACATTCTTGAAAAGATTTTAGTCAAAATCATGTTTTATAATTAACGAAAATTAATATTTTTCACTCTTAAAGAACTCTATATATGTTTAATAAATATGAAAACTTAGCTACTTAATAGAGACTTAATTATTTATGATAAAAAGTGAAACTTAAAGAAGAATATCTCCGCCTCAAATAGGAGCAGATCTCTAACATAATACATGAGATGTTCTTGCTTGTATAATTTTGTGATCCGGTGAGAAATCAGTCAATTAATGTAAAACATAAATTTATTGCCTTTAGTTATACTAAATATATTTTTTGATAGAAAACTTAAATAATCTGCAAATTAAGCATTGTTAAACGTGCATTTCCATTTAAATAAACATCTTATCTAAAAAACTAGCTTTTTTCTTTGAACGTGTGCCTTTCTTCCAGATTAGAAAAAAGGGCTACCGAATACTTAAAGGCCATAGGAGATCTTCTCTAAAGCTTAATTGCGGGTTGAGCCAACGGGGAGTGCCTCTTCAACCAGTCGTTGTTTTCTCTTTATTTATTTATTTATTTTGTTCAGAACAACATTGGTAAAATTGCAACTCTAATTACGCACCAGTACTGGGAATATTTTTTTAACTTCTGAAACTATTTTTTTTATCTAGTGATCTAGTTACTTGAAGCTTTCTTATCTTTTATTTCAATTTATTTATTTTACTGTTTTTTTTGTGCATCCCTGATCTCCTAGATCAGAATATGCTTTTACTGTTCGGTTTATTTTTTATACATTTAACAAAAACAATTGAAAATTATAAGAACAGTTTTCCATATATAAGATATGCATTTACTGTTTGAATGTTTTCTCAATAAAAAAGTCTTTTAAAAGATCATTATCTATTAGCAAAAGGCACATTGAAAAAACAAGTTATCACTACTATAATACATTAAACTATATTTTATGATCAGTACTTTGTTCGATCGATTCAAAATAGTTTCAATTAAACTTTGAATTACTTATACAGTGTATTTTTATCTTTTGATATACAGTTTCAGCATGCACTCAATATTATTATATATGTAAAAGTCATTTTATATTTTATAGGCTAATTATTCTTTCATGTATATAAATATTTTTTCATGCAAATAAAAACAACTTCACATAATTTAAAATATAAAACGGGGAAGTTTAGATTTCCTACTGAAATTTGTTAAATAGTTAAATTATATTATAATAACATGGATCATTGTTTTGTATTTTATTTTAATATTTTAATTTGGTATTGTAAAATAAAAACAGAGAAATAAATATCAAGAATGATTTTTCAGAGCTTCAAACTATATGTTAAAATTAATTTTATATTTATGCATAAAGATCTATTTTTGCATAAAATATTTTGAGGGATTTTCCTATTTTTAACGTAATACATAAATATTCTCTTTTTAGAATTGCAATCTGTGAATATCTTAGTTTAACATGTCTTAAAATTCTAAAAATTCCTTTGCAATTTTTTTATTCTCATAACGTTTATAAGATTCTTGTCATGTTAGCAAATGCAAAATCATGTCTTCAAAAACGAGTGCTAAAATACTCTAACATATTTAAATTCTACATTTCATCCTAATTTATACAGCAGCAACATATCTGCGAAGTATACTTTTTTTATTTATTTATCTCACTCTCTATAAAACGTAGAAAGTAAAACGTTACAATTCCTTTTGCTGAATAATCAAAGAGGGGAAAAAGGGGAAATGATTTTCATGCTTTCGGAATACAAAATGAGAGGTAAAAAAAATCTTTGAAATATCATTCAGTAAATACATTAATATCATATAAGTAACCCATTGAATGATTTCCAAAATTGCTTCGTTTTTATTTCGAGAAATTCTTAATGATATTTCTGAAGTAATCATCTGCTACTAATACACTGAAAAAACCAGCTCTTATCTTTTAAATGACTTTCTAAAATTCTATTGAAGAGGAAAATAATGAACATAATTTCCGTTAAAGTTCTAGTAAATTGTGTTTCCTTCCGATATGATATTTTATTATGATATGATATTTTATTGACCATATGGAAATGTTCGAAATTTTTTCTTTTAATTTTTTTAAAAACAATTTAGGAAACAAAGTCGAATACATTTTCTTCCTCTATCCGTCAAATATTCTATTCTTTTTTCTCTAATTGCTTCAATGTATTTCCGTGAAAAATATACAAATCGATTTCTGTCTTTTCTGATGTTTATTCACAAGTCTTCCAATTTATTCATCAATTTCTGCATTTCGTCCACGTTTTTAATAATTCACATTTTTTTTGAAATTATCTCTTATTTAATTACTTAAGGGTTTGCATATATTTTAACATAAATTATCCATTTTTCAATCATAAAAATATTAAAATTCATTTATGTGCTAAGCTAAAATGGCCAGATCTTTAAGTTTCCTATTCTAATATATCATACTCGCAGAACAACGCGTCTTGTTACATGCTTTAATGTTATATAATATTTGATCATTATAAGACTATTTTAATATTTTGATAAACATGGTAGATTATTATTAATTCTACATAAATAGGGGGAAATAATGTAAGATTTTCTCAAAATGATGCATATAATACATACATAAAATAATCTTAATTATTTAACACTTCATAAAACATATTGCTATAGATATAAAGATGTTTATTTTGAGGGAGAAAGCAAAACTTGTGAAAGGAGAATGCTATGTTCTCAATCCTGATTTGTTAATGAACAATCTTTTATTTTTTAAACTCCATTAACTCTACTTTAAAGAGATTAGTGTGGTTTGCTTAAATTGCTCTTTACGATTTAGTTACATGTTCCTGATACACTTCTTATAAAACAGTTTTGCGAAAAATTGTACATCAAACCATTAACTCAATTTCATACAATTTACATATTTTGCTTCTTTTGTATTTTTAATCAAAAGTGAAACGTAATTCTTATGATTTCTTTCTTTTCTTGTTTAAATAGTAATTAGTTCAACGGTTGTGTTTTTATAATTGTCTCTGAAAAGAAACTGTGCACATTAGAGCTTTTAATTCAGTGTTTTACAATTTTAGATAACTTATATCTTTTTTCTTTATTGTTACTTGAAAGCGAAAAAAAAATCATATAGACCGTGCTGCTCACAGACAAAGTAAAATAAATTCTCGATCATTCTTTTTTCGTCGTAAAAACAATTTTTATCAACGAGAACAACATCTCCAAGTCTCGAAGGGATCATAAAACAAAGCAAGCAGTTAAATGTAACGTTAAAAGAAACAAACCTGACCTCAGAGAGATGGAATGGAAATAAAAAACAGAAGCATGAAACATTTTGATACCGGAAAAAGCAGTGAAATTTCCCCCTTATTTTCTATTCTAAAAGAAAGGACGTGAATGTCGACTCAAAATTTATATATTCAAATTTTCGTGGTATGTAGAAATTTATAGAATAAGTTTAAATTCTTTTATTTTCTTTACTAAAATTTAAACATAAAGAATCATTCTCCTGCAAAATATTCAAATCATAATCTTTAGAAAAAGTAATAATTTTTTATTTTTTTAATATTTTTTTAATTGAACAACATTTTCATCAAAATTAATTTATTTTAATATAACCAGTGTTAAAGCAGAATGTAATGTATAAAATATCTGCTCCCGTATATATAAAAAAGTTATTGAATTAAAAGAGGAGCATGCAAGTAATCATATAATCATCTAGTTAAAATTTTAATGTTTATTCTAAATAACAGAATAAAATGCTTTGTTTGCAATGACACTTCTGCTTACTCAACTAAATAATATTCGAAATCAATCACATTTATTTTATGATTTAAAATTACCAGGAGTTTCATATATACTCGCAATATTTATTAAGCTAAAACACGTTAAAATTAAATATTTTTATGTGCTTAGTAACAATTAAAAGTAAAATAATTTTCCTTATAATATACAACGTACATAATATCAAAATAATTTTAGTAACACTACAATAGGTAAATTATAAATTTTCATAAAATGTTAGACTTTATAGCAACTATTTCTATGAGGGAAGAAGTGATTTTAGTGTTTCGCTTTTTGTTAAGGGGAATCTATTTGCTTTGGTAATTTTGATTGGACTAGCTTACCTAACAGAATGGATAATTTGAAGGATAAGTCTTCCAGATTATAAGTCATGAGAGAGTGTGTTTGAGCCTGATTTGGCGAGTCTTTTTCCAAAGAACTAATCAACGTGAAGATTTTGAGACTTTATATGACAAGTGGAACTTATTATTCTACAAAAATATCTCTGAAAATTTACGAGTTCATGATGTGTGAGATATTTTATCTTAAATTACGATTCTCAAAGCATTTGAATATGATATTATTCAAAATTATTGCGAATACCTTCGAAATAAAAATATTTGAAAGGGACATAAACATGAAGCAATAGAAAATTCAGATAAAACTTGTTCATGTTGGCTTTACAATTTCTAAATTATCTTGATAAATTACATTTTTATTCCTAAATTTCATTAAAAAGAACTACTACATCGAAGAATATTTTCCTGTAGTGAATACCATTGTAACTATTATAACTTAGCTATTCAATCAAGAACTAAGTGCTAAGCTAAGTGCCTTTTAATTACTGAAATTACATTAGTTTTGGAGATCCTTCATGCTTTTAAAAATAAATACATGGACTAAATATTATCCTTTCATGTTATTAAAGTTTGAAAATTATTCATAAAAACAAAACATCTCGGCCTCTTTCTGGACTTTCGATACATTTTTTAAAAAACAAACACATATAAGTGAAACTGCGTTAAATGAGCTTATTTTAACACATAGTATATAAGAAAAAAGGTTTATTTTAAAGTTCTTTTTAATATCGATTCGCAAAATATAATATTTGTTACGTAACACATAAACATGCCCAGAAACTTTTAATTTATTTTGTGATAAAGGTTCTGATTCTTCGGAAACTCTTGATTTCTCTGAGATGAAGTCACCCTGAGTCATTTATCGTAATCTTTTTTCACCCATTAAATAAATGTTGATAGTATATTATGTTTTATACTTTTCCTTAGAACAACATGTCATCAAAATGTGCAAATATGAACGAATAAGCCTCTTTATTATAAAGTCTACCGGAAAGTTCTGTCCGTTTGTGAAGTGAAATAAATAAATAAATCTTTCTTATGTTTAATAATATTTATTGTACAATACAATTTACGTCTTTACTAGGATTGATCTTTAATTATTCCAGAAAGGTGCACAATGAATTAAGTTAGAACATTTTGCTTGATCAACTCGTCATATGCACATATGTGTTTGATCGGAACGAAAGCGAACCCATTTTAGACAGGATGATAATTTGTGATGAAAAATTGATTATTTTCCTATACATATTGTAATGAAAAGAACATACTTGCATCATGGACTATTTGTCCCCCCCCCACCTATAAATCGAAATTAAGCCTAAATTAGAAGAATATGTGCACATGCAGGAACGTCCAAGAACCAATACATTTCGAGCTATTGAAACATGACAAAAAGCTCAATTCGGAGAGATACTATCAGCAAATGGATGATTTGAACAGAGCGTTTAAAGAAACGATGTCACCGATGTTCAATATGAAGCACATTATATTGCATCATGATAATGCCAAACCACATGATGCTTACTCTATTCGTCAAAAAATTACTGAGCTAGGCTGGGAATTTCTGTCGCATCCACCATACTCCTCAGACCTAGCACCCTCTAATTATCATATGTTTATCTCCATGCAAAATTGCTTGAAAAAGAAAGATTATGCCTGAAGCTGATCAAAATTGGATTTACAAATAGCAATCACGTTGGTAAGAGATAGAAAGAAACCACGGAAATTGTGTTATACAACAAATACTATTAAATGTTTGAAAATGAATTACTTTCTTACACTTTACAAACGGACAGAATATTCAGTAGACTTAATATTATAAGACTGATTATTATTATAACGATATTTGCAGACTAATAGTTTCTCGAAAGAATGCTATGTAAATAAAAAAAAATGGGAAATATTAGTAAATGTTTTCTAATCAATACAAAGTATTCGAAGATTTTTCTGGAAAAGCAATGCATTTTAAATTAGGTTAGGTCACATAAATAAGTAGTATAGGTAAGTATGTAGGTAGTCTATGCAGTAATGGGTGACTTCTTAGCCTAATTTACTAAGTAAATACAAGACAATTCATATATTTGCCAAAATATGTACATATACTAAGCACTTTTAAGCATAGTGAATCATACATAATATACATATACTCAAAAGTTTTGTCGAATTACTACACATATATAAACCATTCATTTGTCTTCTCTGGGTGCTATTTTCAAAATCCAAAGGAGGAGAAATTGATTTATTTGTATTTAGATACTCGTATAGCTTTTACCCCTCATAGTTTTGCCTTACTATGCCAAGTGTTGATACAGAATCTAAGTTGTTTAGTTTTCCTCATTTTACGAGATATTAACTCTACAATTTAAATAAAAAAATAGTTGTGATTAAACAGCCATCAGATTAAATGCACTTAATGCGAAAATTCCTCTAAATAAATTCAGTAGTTTAAAAGAAAAAATAATTCTATCATCCTTAGTCGTACAGCCGAATAATGATACAATAAATTGCACCAAACCAAAGATGCGAGAGATTGGTGTAGAAAAAGCTACAACGATCCCTGAACGAAACAATGTCATTATTAATTTTCTCTTCAGTCTACTAAGGCTACTTTGCGAGTTTATATCTATTATTTTATTCCCTGCAAGATTTGCTATTCCGTCTGTCACGGTGACTTTGTTTTTTTCAGTAGCAATTTAGCACCGCCTGCAAGCATATTTGAAATTTCTCTTGAAGTTTAAGACCACTTGACGATATCTCGAAATCATAATTACTTATCTTTAATTAAATCTTTAACATTAAGAATAGTAAAAGAGGTGGAATTTGCTTTAGTGTACAATCTTCTTCCGTTACACCACTAAGCTTATCTATCAATATCTTGATTACTTTAGGGATAAAGCTTTAAACTTAACAAGAACTAACTCAAGTCTAAAATATTGTAAGAATTCTTTTATCACGTTTGTTTACTGCCAACTTATTATTTTCGTTACTAAGCCTTTGATCGTTTTGAATTATAGGCTGAATAAAAGCCGATAACTATTTGCCTTACTTCCGTTTTAAAGCTGTATTCTAAAATATTTTTACCAACAATAAATTTCACTATACTAATTTTAGATTATAAGTCTTTTATTAATTTAATGTAACTGTTTTTACTGGCTTTTGGCGAAAAAATTTAGCTGCTTCTTTTGGCAGTAAAACGATATAGTGTACCGTTAGTTTCTATAAGCATCTGCAAATTTTGATCCAGAAAAACAAAATGGCAGTGTAATACCGAATAACTGTTAACCGAGTTAGAGAGGGAAAATCTGCTGTACTTATTTTTAACAATAAATTTTAGTTCGGGATTAGTTTCTTTTCTTCTTGGTTACTTAATTATTATCATTATTTTAATAACATAGGATTCACATAGCAAATAAATGATGAAACAGCTACTTCACAGCTAAAAATAAGACTATGAATACAAACTGCAACACTATTAATACCATTATATCATACACTCCGCGTGCTAAAAGAAAATATAATTAATCACTTTTTGTAACTTAAACTATTCAAAATTAAAATATTAGTTTTCAGGAGAAAGTAATCAGAAAGGGTTTCAAGAAGAGAGAAGACTATACAAAAAAAAAAAAAAGAAAAAGCTCTGTGAAATAATAAAAAAAAATTAATTTCGCGAGTAAAAATTATATATGGCTAAAATTGCTTTTAAACTTCGTTTATTAATTTTATCAAAAAAGTTCTTCTAATGCTTTAATTTATGAATTTTTATTTCTACTTTCATTCATCGTATAATTCTATATGCTTTGAATATAAAGTTTCAGATATCTTTACTTTATTGTAATGGCATACGAATAAAAATTTTACCAAATACTACATTTAATTTACATAATAAAGGAGGAAACTTTCTAACAGCAAGCCTCTTTAAACATGAAAATTTAAATAAATGTTTAAGGTATTTAATAAAATCCAATCCTTTTTAAAAGTAAAAAAAATATGAGAATTCTTCTGAAACATTATATCATTGATTTAAGAAATTTTGTGCAGAAACTGAAATTAGAGATATTTCAATGCCTTGATAACATGTTCATTTAAATATTTGATTATATATATATATATATATATATATATATATATATTTCATTATATTAAAATTATCCTCAGCATGTTTGTTTCTTTATAAAAAAATATAGCCTGCTAAAAATAATAGTTATGATTAATAGTATGTCAAAGGTTAAAATATGCCCATTTTCATCTCAAATTTACTAACATAGTGTTTTTTAATGGAATAATGGGAAATTAACAAGTATTTAAATTTCAAGGTCACACACACACACACTCACACACACACACACACACACACACACACACACACACACACACACACACACACACACACACACACACACACACACACACACATATATATATATATACATATACATATATAAATATAATAATTATAGAATAAGTAATAATTAAGAATTTAGGTACTAAAAACTGCAATTTCAATTACTATTTGCTTCATAAATATTTGTTATTATGTTTTTGATTTAATGATGAATTACATTAAACAACTATTCAAAATTTCATACATTTCTTATCCTTACTTTAATTGATGCTCACGATGAGCCAAAGACTACAGTTGCTCTTTACAGAACTTTTGAATAAATAAATTAGTTTCACTATTTATAATTTAAAACGTATTTAATTCGAATCATAAAATATTTCGTTAAGCTTCGAAATAAATAAAACTCTCACTATAACAATGCATGAAAATATTTTTAACACATGAAAAGAAAAGAAAAGTTTTGTTAATTATTTTATAGAGAGCAAATAGATATTTTTAATCACTGTCGTTTCGGCGTATTAAACAAAACTAAACAAATATATTTAAACTTGAGCTTTCGAATCCAGAAAAAATTGTTAAATAGACAAAGTCTTTTCGTTTTTTTTTTAAATGCCAGCAAAGCCTCGTGACAATGACAAAAGATATCTAATTAGCTTTAATTAAAATACTTTGTAAACGGATTTGTTAAAAGTATGTTACTCTTGCTTTTATTTTTGACTTAGATACATCTAACTGAAACGTGGAAAAATGTTGTGGAGTTGAGAATAGAGTCAAAATGGCATAAGTTCTAATTCTTGTGCATATACCTAATTTTTGTTTCAAAAATGTAAATTTAATTTTTAAGCAATTATTTATCCAAGTTACATCTTCATATTTATATTAAAAAGATTTTAATTAAATATTTTTATTTCATTGATAATATGTGAAAATATTATATTTCACAGGTATTGGAACATTTAGTTTCAAGTAAAATTTTTTAAAAAAAATTGTAAAATATAAAAGTATTAGTTATAAATTTATGTTTTTACATATGAATAATAATTTATGCAGAATAAAAACAAAATAACTGAATATCATTCAGACATTAGAAATCAAAATGTTACAAACATATTAAGAAATGGAGTGGAATCATATAAGTTTCCCAATTTATACAAATTAGGAATTAATTGCAAAAGTATTGTTTTCAAAATAAATTAATAATTCAGCTTTTAATTTAAGACAGATGTGGGAAAAGCTTACAAAAATATTTTGAACAGCAATTATACTATCATTTTAAATGTAGAGTATAAATACTTTAATGCAGTACAGTGTAAATACTTAAGTTTAGGACACCGAGATATTTTTCTTGTTAAAAGAATTTCCTGTCAAGCGATGCATGAGAAAATGTACTTTAAAAGTTATTTGATCTCTACTATAATTATTGTCGATAATGTAGAATTACCACCACGTTCTTTTCGAATTTACATTTTCGACCACCGTTTTTCATCAAAGGCGTTAAGTAACACCATCTTCATTTTAAATAGAACAATATTTTTTGTCCCAATTTCTGTTATTTTAGACGTAAAAATTTATTTGTTTAAATTACGAGAAATCCAAATAAACCCACTTATTTTAATACAAAATTCAGTGATGTCAACACACCTATCAAAAAATTCGAAATCGAACTGTACAGTACATTGAAATGTTTTGACTATGAAAATGCCTATACCTGCTCAAAGACAATCAATTATCGAGAAAATGTTTTTTTAATTATGTTTAACTCTAAACGGAAAAAAAAGCCTAAAAAATCTGTGTGCGAGAAGTTAAATCCTTTCGTACTGAGTGATTTTTACTTCGTTCTAAAAGAAAAAAAAATGTATGAGATTACATAGCATTTTGTTAGGACTGCAGTTTTATTTCATGTTAACCGATTTTTCACGTTAAGCCTTTTTTCAGTCTCTATAACCTTAATTTGTTTGTGTAATTTTGAACTGTAAACTTTGAAGAATATCGTTTTTATATATGTAGTTTTTAATATTTTTTTTATATCTTATGAAAAGTGTTGATGGAATATTTGCAATTCATTCAATACTAGAACCATAGTCTTCAGTCTTAAAATCATTAAAAATCAATTTCTGAAGTTTTCACATGTAATACAAACAATGTTTATGGATCTAAAAGCATTATAAAAATAGAAAATATAATAAGTAATTATTGCATTTCAAGTTCACCAAATAGTTAAAATAAAATTAAGTTGCATAAAAAATTATATTAAAAAGTGCCAAAATAACAATTGACTCAAAGAAAATGTTTCGACAGCCAGATATCATTAAATGTGAATGAGTTATTTTTTTTTAAAATTGATCGAATCAAAATTATTTAACCAGCTTAGGGAGTTAAAGACCTTCTAAAAATATTAGATGTAATTTTAATCTTTTAAACCTAACAACTTCTAATTTCCCCCCTTAATTTCTTAAGTTTCTCTTTGTAAATATTATGTGTTTCTGTGTATAAATACTTAGAGTAATTTATAGAAAAATTCAACGAAGTAATTAAATCTAAATTAAGTTATATAACGCGTTACGAAATTGCAATACATAAATAAGTTATTCCAATTTTTATCAATTTTTCGTAATTCAAATTTTCTAAGAATCATTTAGGAAAAAGATATCTAAATATAAAGCAAAAATGAAATGTATATTCCCTGAAAAGCACTGAGGAGCTGAAAACTTAATGATCTTCTCATTAGTAATATCCCACTAGGCGCTTAGGATGCGTTCCTGGACGACAAATCTTTTAATGAAATAATGTCCTACGAAGTCATTTTAATCAATAGTAAATTGAGAAAAAAAACTACACTAAAACACAATTTACTATTAGCTTAAAAATTATTGATTATTATTTTAGTAAGAAAATTTAATTTTCATTAATTTTCTTACAAAATATAATATTGATACATTAGCGTATAAATTAATAACGTTTCGTGCACTTTAAATCATATAGATAAAAAGAACAATGTTTCATTACTAATGAACAAGCGCAATGATAAAGCGTATAAAGCTACTAGTGCCAACGCTTAATCTAATTTACAAATGCAAATGAATATATTTGACTTCACTTATAAGTACTGTGCATCATGCATAATATTATATTATACACATACTCTAAAGTATTACCATACATATAAATACCATTTACTTTGCTTAGTCTTTTTGATACTATCAATGTGTGTGTGTGAGTTCGCACAGTAAATTAAGTTTCAACAATACTAAAATGTGAAACATGGCGAATTGTAAGAAAATAGCAAAACTAAATGATCGTGTTGCATCAAATAGTCACTAAACTTGGATCTTAATGAAATAGATCAAATAGCTTTTACTTTTAATATCGCTTAGCTTAAATACATTTTAAACTCGTTAGGCTATAAGACCGAGGCCAAGGAGTTTGTGTCCTTTCTAATGACTAATTCTTTCCTTATTCAATAAGCAAGAAATTTTAATTAAGTAATTTTTTTCTTGCGATACCCTGCAAGGCAAAATTGAATAAAGCTACTAATGCCTAATCTAGTTTAAAAATTAAAAGCATACAAATGCTTATTTTAACATGTCATGTTCGTTTGTTTGTACTTTTATAAGTATTGTGTATCATACATACGAGTAATAATATGCGCACTTTAAGAAGTATTACAAAACTACTATTCATATAAGCATCATACATTTTTTTCTTTCATTTTCTTTTTTATTTAGCTAATCGGTTACATAATAAATTACTTTGTAATAAAATTAATAAGAAACATGGCAAAAAAAATTAATAAGAAACATGACAGGAAAAAGTATTGTTAAAATGAGCAAAACAAAATGACCGCGTTATATCAAATCGGCGTTCCTCGAGGAAGTGCTAAATAAGGTCTCACTGTACTATTTAACGCTCTTTTCCAGAAAATACCAGGAAATTCATTATAGAACCAAATATATAGATACTTGCAATTTAACCCCCTCATAATAATTAGTTTATTAAATTACTAAACTTACAACACCAGAAACAAAATGGGGTACACCACTGTCCTTTAAAAAGAATTTCGCCTTTCTCCATTGAACGTCGACAGAAAACTTTTAATTAAGCCTTGTCTTGTTATTCCTTACTTTATTGATTAGTATTTTGTTTTGTTTTTCATTAACAATGGTCTGCAATTATAATTCCTTTTAGGAATTTTTTTTGTTAGTTCTCTAAACCTCCATGGAAAAGACACATTAGTCGAATTAGCACCAAAATGAGAAAGTTGTCTGTTTGTAGAAATTTTTTTTACCCAACTGTCACTGTCTTCGTTTTGTGGTTCTTAATTAAGAAATTAGAAACAAAGATAGAGACGTTGGCTTTACGACTTTCAGAAGTATGCGTCGATAGTGAAAACAATGATAATAATGCTTCCGTATGAACAATAACAATTAAAGTCATGAAGAAGTATAGACAATAAAAATAACGTAATAATTTTTATGTGCTTACCCTTCAATGCTTTTGGAGTTTTGAATGCACTTGCATAAGAAAGAGGGATTTGTAATTAGTAAATAGCTAACTGAATTGTTCTTTTTTTATGCTATTGAAATTGCAGAAAAAATAAGTAAGAAGAAAAAGCGATATGTAATTAGGAAGCTTTAATAATAATGAACGATTCATAAGATGTTTTTTATACTGCATGTCTTCAGAAAATTAAAGAAGTTATTTGAAAGTGTAAGGGGAAAAATTATACTTCTGAACATGTCTTGAATTATAAATATACGTGAATTACTCTCGAATATTTTATTGAAATACAGATGTATTTAAAAACGAATATTTTGAGCAACCAAATAAATTATACTATTAATGTTTGGTACTAATTTTTAGATGGAATAAAAAAATATAATTTTTTTCCAAATCAAATTCTTGTACTTGTGTATGTTGTTTCTATCTTAAAAGCTTGTAGCTATTTAAAATATATCATTGATATTATTAATTTTTATTTTGAAAAAGTACAATTTCTTTTTTGATGAAAGCAATTAGAGTTTATGACAATTTTTAATACTAAATATTCGCTTGAACAAGATGTCAAAGACTATTCATTTGCTGATTAAAAACGTATAACAAATAAATTATTTCATAGCAGTTATTGTAAATTAATAACCATTAAAATTAATTATGATGTTTTTTACAAAAGTTAACCATTACTAATGTGATAAAAATAAAGTTATTAACAAAAACAAATGCTAGTAATAATTACGAAACATTTCCTTCCACTTAAAATTTACATTCACTTCACTACTTTCAATTAGAAATTGTCTGGAGAAGCTAAAGATAACTTATTTATCTTTTGAATTCCTTTCCTTTTCTTCTAAACATAATTATGAAAATTATATTACATTATAATACAATAATTATGGAGATAACTTATCATTAAGGTACACTTAGACTGCATAGATGCAGTCGTTTTTATTGGATATTAATTATACATTATGTTAAGCATTATTAACTATGTCCAATTATTTTTTTTGCTTTATTATATTACAGTAAAACAGTAAATTGCATTTGGTTTAAATACATCAAGCAAAATAAAACTTTTGGGTAATGCATTAAATTCTGAATAATATAAATTCAGAGCAATTTCATAACTATTCTATTAAATATTTGGTTATATACTCAAGTGACTGGAATTTGATTTAGAGAAAGGTTGGGTATATTTATAATTAAATCATCTAGTTATTTCTTATTGATATTTTTTAAGAAACTGGTTTTTATAGGGCTCTTAACTTGATATGAAATAATTGGTAATCATGCGTGGAATTCAATAATCAATTTAGTATGTATTTTATTTTTAAAATATGTTATAAGTGAAACAGGATAAAACTTCTAGATAAATATTTAATAAAAGTTCTTTTTCGGATTTCTTATATTCATTTTTTTAATTTATATTTGTTTCATAACTGTAAGATATGAAACAAATATAAACTAATAAATATATTATAAATTTCAAATATAAACTAATATATACAATAATATAAATTTCAAATATATACTAATAAATATAATAATATAAATTTCAAATATAAACTAATAAATATAATAATATAAATTTCAAATATAAACTAA
>BMAW01005339.1:197918-209381 GCA_019974015.1 Nephila pilipes
ACTAATAAATATAATAATATAAATTTCAAATATAAACTAATAAATATAATAATATAAATTTCAAATATAAACTAACAAATATAAACTAATAAATATAATAATATAAATTTCAAATATAAATTTACAAATATAAACTAATAAAAATGTAAACAAATATATATATATTTCTGATTGATCACATGTTATATATTGTAGAATTTTAAATTCTTGATGAATTAGCCCTAAAATTGAAGCTCTAAAACTTATTAGATAAATTTACTGAGTTTTTCTGTACATGAATTAAATGTTAATTTAATTTTATCGTCCAACTCCATGATTCAGACTATTTATGTTATTTCCCATTTGCCAATTACAGTGTGATATAAATAAATTCATAAACATATTAGGTAAATATTTCAATATTAACTGAAAATATCATTTTAAAATACCCAGTTCCAAATTTGCATTTTTTTAGACAAAAAGAAAAATTTGAATTGTGAATCGAACTAAAATTTCATTTTAAATTCAACATTTTTAAATTTAATTCCTACTTTGAACCAGAGAAAACTTGACTGTAAGATAGCTAAGAGCATTGTCCTTTATTTATAAAACCCAATTTCAAAAGCACTTTCAAAGTAAAAGGTATTCTTTTCTTGAAAGAAAAAGAGAACTATCCGATATTCGATCCTACTTCTGTTAGTCTTAAAGCAGTGTCCGAGTTCTTGAAGTGAGGTAAGCACTATCCATGTAAGAGTTTCCATGATAAAAATGGGCCATCATCCTCTAAGATGGATGCCATAGTTTGATAGAAGACATGGGCAGCCTGCTCTTAGCTCAAACAATTTGATTTATCGATCTGTTTGGCGAGAAAAAAATTGATGATCCAACACTCTCTCGTAGGATAGTCTATACTTTCTGCTGAATGTTGCCCGATTGTTTTGTGTTTCTTCTGGCTTGATTTCCTCCCTATTCAATATGGACCGCTTACCGAGCCATTAAGGAACTCAATGATATCAAATAAAAGTAATGATGTTTCCAAGCAAACACCGTACATCGAAACAGGATGGGAGAGTCGTAAATCTACGGAGATTGGTTTGTATTTGTTATTTTTGTACTTAATTACCTGAATTGTTTTTTGTAAAATATGAGAAAGTTTATGGTAAGGTTTTAATTACCTCTAAGAAATCACTAAGATATCTGAATAGCATTTATTCTGCATATTAACTGATGCGTATGTGCATGATGTGTAAATTATAGCTATTAAAGGGGATTTGTTTGGATTCAGGTAACCGTAGATCGAATTAATCTGCTATATCGAGAATAAATTTTATCTAGGTATCTTAGTTATTTCTTTAATAATTATTAAAATGATTATCTGAGCAATTCCATGCTTTTTTTCTTTGTTCCTGAATGAAGGATTTTTAGCAATATATAAAATAAATTTTTCATATATATATATATATATATATATAATATTTTCAGTTCCTTAAAAATATAAAAACGAGTTTTAATTTTACTAGAACAACTCATTCCATCTACCTACTTTTATTGCCTACATATGGCTGACCGTGAATAAATAGAAAAACAATTTTCGTAAACTGAAAAACAACTTAGAAAAGAAAGATTTAATCTATAACTAGAATATGACACAGTTTTCGTGTAATAGTCTTGCTAAACTTAATTTTGCGTTTTCTATTTGTGTGCATTTGTGTAATAAACACTTATCTTGTATTATGAAAGTTTTAGTTTCTAGTATTTTGGCAGATTATCTGGAATTTCTCAATTTTTTCCTGCTACATTTTTCATGGATTAAAATTTTGTTAAGATAAATGTTTCGTATACGATTATATTCTAACAGTGCTCACAATATTTACCGTAACGCTTAAATAAATTAATCATATTTGGTAAGCAAATAATTTTCACATCAAACGCTAAACAGCTTTTCTTGCTTTGTTTTTGCAGATAATTTAACAATGAATATTAAACGAGTAAAATGTATTTCTACTTCTGAGTAAAATACTCGCTGTTGATGAGATATTTCCCCCCTTTTGTTCCATATTCTCTTCAATCTTCGATGATCATTAATGTTTAAAACCGTGAATGTTACATAGGGTTATATTAGATTAATTGACACAACAGTCCTTCGGAATATTTAAAATCCTGAATAACTAGGGGAAGAGGAAAATGAAATAAAATAAAACTTGTACATAGAAAATCATCTTCATATTAAACAACTTGAATATGAATTATATTTACCTATAACACAAACGTTTACATTGTGAACATTAGAAGTACACTGAAGTTTTCGTACCGTATTTCCTTTTAGACAATATAGCAACGTACATCACTGGTCACTAGTGATAAAATGCGTTACTAAGGTTTTGTTGATTTGACACAGAATATTTAAAAACCCTCCTCAAACTTTCTTTTCATTCATTCTAAAAAATTTCAGTAAAGAAAACAATTTTTCAAAATATATGGTTAAAAATATTATTATGAAATTGCTTTTCAAATTTTTTTAAAAAAATATTTGATTGGTATTAAATGGATTTAATGATCGAGATGGGTATGTACATTCTTTGTTTATACTAAATAGAGTTATCCAACGGTTCGAGTTAAAATGATCCTACTCAACAAAGCTCTATTGTACAAATTTTTTTTATTTATTTTGTTTCAAAATACATACCTATGTTACCTTTTGTACTTAAAGAGTACGTAACAAAGATAGAGTAAGAACCAATGAGGTAAACCTTAAGATTAAACATTCCACTTCATAGGTAGCTTCTTTAAAAAACAAATAATTTTTACCTACAGAACTATTTTATTTGACATTGTTATGGAAAAAATTAAAAAGTAGTGCAATGATTCAATATGAAATCAAAGAAAATATATAGCTAATGTTATAATCCCCGCAAATCTTCGTTTGTTTAGAAGTCAAAAAAATTAATAACATTTTACAAGTTTTCATTTTGTAAAGACTAAAGCAAAATTTAGGGGCTGGCGAGTTTTCAAGCAGGAGGCTAAACATTCTGTTATGAAGAAATATCGAGTTGTTTCAAGTTCCGAAGCATTATCGTTTGTACTTATTTGCATAAATTCTACCAAATGATGCGTATTAGAAGCAGCATTTCTTTGATTTGATGTACAATTTTGTTCACTGATAATTTATTTATTCATCAACCGTTTCTTACAATTGATGCTCATTCTAATTAGAGATGTATATTATGTTTCATACAATTATTCAACTTCATATTACATTATAAACATATGTTTTTTAAAATTTTGCAAAATACGTGATTAATTTCATTGAATCTTGCGTGATCAAGCTTATGTATTTATCATAATTTGAATATACATATATCATTTTAGCAAATATGGTTTAGAAAGCTTATGAAAGGTAAGTCTTATAGCACTGCTTTTATTGAAAATATTAAAATTTGAAATTATCTGCTGATTTCTTGAATAGAGAAAAACTACATTTCTTCGAATTAATATGTAGCATACGAAAACTTCTCCCCTTCTTTTATAACATAGCATCGCTTGAACCTTTACATAAATTTAAAGTCAGTTTAAGGGAAATAGGGAAAAATGCAACGGAAGGTATAAAATATATGTTCATTTTGGCTATGCATCAACCAAATGTCCTAAAAATGTTTTCATGCATTAATAATATTTATTTTTCTAGTCTAATGAACTATACATTCTTTGTTGTTATTTTTATCTAAGACCCTAAAATCTATTTCATATCTAATAGCTAAAATACCACTATATTTGAAACACAAGCTCTGCATTTATTTTAAAGCTCAATTTCTTTTCCTCTTCTTTGTGATAAGCTTTTTTATTTATACAATTAGCTTAAATTAGGAGATCGATTTTGCTCTGATAGCTTTTTGCTATTTCTTTCCATATCGTTAGTTTTGACTAATAAAGCTTAAAGTACAAAATTAATTGCGTATTTATTTTTTTAGTTACATTTTACAATGATATTTGATACATACAATACTTAGAATAATGAACCGTATTTTCACACTTTTTTTTATCTTAGAATTTTAAATGTGCAAAACAACTTATTAAAGCTCTCTTTAACGATTTTTAATGAATTTATTTTGACTAGTGATTTAAATAACTAAATAATATGTTTATTTACATCTAAGCATTATTTTTAATAAAATATTCTTTATAAAACTAATAATAATTAAATATTTATAATGCTAAGGTGTAAAAAAGCTTTTAGTATACACCCAAAATGTTCTGTTAAAATATTAAAATACAAAATTATTTTTATTCTAAAAGTTTTGATAATCCAACCTTTTAAGTTGTTTGTCTTTGAACAACTGAATAATTTTACAAAATACGAAAATATTTTGATATTATTGTTTAAATAAATCTAATGAAAGTGAATGCGATTTCAATATTTTATCAGGAATTATTTATTCAGTAATTCAGTGTAATATTTATACATGGTTCAGCGCAATGCCGTCGAGAATATCTTATGTTTTTCTTCAGGCTATATCTTTTATTTTATTATTTTTATCTTCTGAACCGAAAATGAATAAAAGAAACAGATTTCATTACACATAGCAGAGGAAAAAAAAACTTTTTTAAACAAAACTACAAATCTTTTGTTTGTCTGAGCTTTAAAGTTTACGAGAAAAAAAATTTAAAAAAAGATGGAAGAAAAAAGAAAAGGGAAGCTCCAGGCGTGAATCGCAAAATTCTTAACACTTCAGAACAACTGAAGAAAAGAAGTACTAAATAAAAAACGAAAGCGAAGGGGAAAAAGTCCCTAACATTTGAATATCTTGAATGAGATGCATAGGGAAGGAAAAAAGGGAAGGGAAAATGCATAGAGATGAGAAAAAGTGTAGATGCAAAACCAAAACGAACACAGACAATAGACAAAAAGAAAGGATTTGAGGGGTGAGGGGAAGAATCCTCCCCATTTGTAAGGAGTATTAAAATCTAACGAACAAGGGGAAATTCTCACGTTCGGTGTTCCGAAACTATGAACAAAATGTCAAAACTACAATACAAAAAGTACAAATTTTACAAAAAACAAAAAAGGAACATAGGAGACACTCATTCTTTTCCCCATTTCTTCAATGGAGGGTTGACTTTACCCCTCCCACCATCCTAACCGGAAGTGTAAACGGGAAGTTGTAATGGCATTTAAAAAGATACTATACATTATGCAGATCTTAAGAAAACTACATGTATAAAACATTTTATGCAAAGGACTGATCGCAGCCATCTACCCCAGCAAAAAGTCGTCTGCACTTCCTTCCCAGTGTCAAAAAATCTTTTGGACTAAGAAATTTTTCTCATCCTTTCTCCCTTCTTTCTTTTCGAGTCCCAGTGGGGTGGTAAGATGAAGTGAAGGAAGTACGGAGGTATGGAGATGAATCAATGTTGTGTTGAAAAACTAACACTGATTCGGATACAGAGCGTTCGGGGTCGTTTGCTGCGCTAAGCCCCGAGGTTCTTTAGTTAGACGTGTTTTAGGAGAAGGGGGAACGACAGAAAAGTGTTGTTTTTATATTTATAGGCAGGATGAGTATCATTTTTCTGCCTGTTTTGGTGTTTGAAGAAAAAAAATATTTTTCGCGAGCTGTAACTTTTGAGTTTTCTGTTTTCTCCAGATGTAGTAAAATGAAATACATGAGTGTAGATGATATTTAGTGTATCGAAATAACATTCTATATATAAAACAATAATGCTTTGTGTAAAGAAAATGAATCAGGTGTTCAAATCATAAAATAAAAGAATATGGGATGCGGATATTTATTAAAATTCATTGTGGAGTTGAAAAATGAAAAAAATAGGTAAATTCTAAGGCCACGCGTATTGAAACCATATTTTCCAATATATAGTCTAGCAGTTCTGAACCGCAGCTTTTGTTTTAATACTGGGTGGGTAGGGGGAAGGTTAGTTTTGCAATGAATTAGCATAATTCCAGAACAACGATAAGGATATTAGAGACGGTTTTTTTCCGTTTATAACTCAGTCAGATGACGAGGACCGCACCTAAATTCCGAATGAAAGCAAGTGAGAATTTTCAGGGCTAATTAAAGATACAATTAAGTAGTTCTTTTTATTCATATTGGAGGTGTTTGGCAAAACCAGAGTCTCACCCCTGATTTACTATGGATCTCTTTAACAAAAGATCAATTGAACGATTATAGACATCCCGTGGACTCTTAGATAAAAATTCATTTCTTTTCTGATCTCTGATTCTTGTTTGCAATAAAATTATAAAATAAATAACAATGAAATCTAATGATTTTGAACAACAAAAAGTATGACCTTTGTTTATTGATTCTATACAAAAATATCGGATAGTATATTGACATTTATTTAATAAGTAAGATATTTGAAATTTTTTGTGTATTTCATTATTCTGTGTGTAATTTAAGGATACTGACTGTTAAATGTATAGTACTATCTGTGTTTTATTTAACTAAGATAAATATATTTCTCTGATCCATTTTTATTATATTAATTGTTTTTCAATTCAGTAGTTTTCATTTTTAATTTTATGTTATATGTATTTGAGAATGGTTTGAAGCTTTCATTTTTTGCTTTCGAAGTATTTCATGAAGCAATGAAGATTTAGAATTTCTCTTTATCTCTCCCCTTTTTCAGTGTACTTCTTATTGAATTCTTTGTTCTATTTTTAGATTTTAACTAATTAAATTCACTGATAAACTAATAACGTAACAGATAAAATAATATAAAATACAATATATTTCAAATAAAGTTCATAAAATATACGTTTTTATTGTAAGTGAAACGAAAATTTTACTTCTGAATTTGGCTTAGACAACATTTTTAAATGAGTTTTTATAAAAGTTAATGCTTCTTAATGTAAAGTTAAAATAATTCGGCATGCTAATTTGTAAATTTGACGTTTTATCTAAAAGAAGTAATTAGAAATCTTATAACTAATTTAACTACAGTGTTATTTCGAAATAGTTGTTATCACATATATGTAATAATTCACAGATATGACTTTTAGAATACTGACGAAATTTTACATATGATATACTTTTCCCCGAAGGAAAAATTTCTAGGGATATATATTTTTGTTTTCCAGCAATTGAATAAGAAATTAGTTTGATCCATTTTTTATTCAGAGTTTTTTTTTATTTTAATTCTTTATATCGTAAGTCATAGTTTTTCTAATGGCAGAAAACTCAACTTTTACTCACTTGATCATTTTCCTAGTGATAGAAAAATGAATACGTGAGTAAAAATTGGGTTTTAAAGTGTAAGGAGCCAGTTTGATTACGCTGCATCATATATATCTAAGTTCTAGGGGAAAGTTAAGAAAATCATAATTGGTTGAGAAGAAGGATCAAAAATAGAGAAGGATCGTTATAATATTTGGGGAACGTTTCACCCATGTTTACCATAGATAGTAAACTCCATGGGAAAGAAACCCACTAAGATATCTGGGGAGGGGGGGGGTCATGATCCCCATATTTACTTGAAGAAGGTAAGCTCCTAATAGGTCAAGAGCAGAAAAATCTTTGGGACCAATTTTTAATTTAAAATAATTTAGATTAATATTTTATTTTACACTTTTGAAAAAAAAATACTTTCAACTATATGGGTACAAATAATACGACTTCGAAACGTACATATTACTTAGTGGATTATGTGATACGAAAATTATACAAAAAATTCAAATGTAGCATTTCACAAATGGAAATTCTTATCTTTTTAGAAAAAGTTAAGAAAATTCGAGTTGAATTGAATATACAAAAAGTTCATGTTATGATTTTCTATGAAAATTATTTTGATTGAAAAGATTACATATATAATTGTGGATTAAAAAAAATTTAATAAAAATTAAGCATAAAAAATTTAAAATGCTAATGTATATTTCAAATACATTCTATATTATTTTGATAATTCAAATTAGGGAAGATTCCGATTCAATATCATTTCAATTGAAAATACTATATTACTAATTGGAAAATCATATCAGTGAAAGTAATTGAGATTAACATTTCTGCTGTCATAAATTGTATTAGTAAAATAATTTAAAGTATATTCTATAAAATTGGTATAATAGTTATCGAATTAAAATCAACTTTTTGACATGTTTTGCAAAATGTCATGTCAGCGAGAAAAGTTATCTAAAAATACTTTTATATACTCACTTTTTATTGAGACTTTCCCTCTTCTATTCTACATGCAAACAACAGTATCTTCACAGCAAAATTGAAAATTAAATGAAATTACACTTTTTTCAAATATACTATTCACAATGCAATATTTTAATAACCCGGAAGCAATTTTAATCAAATTACCTATTTATAAAGCATATTTATGCTACAATTCAACATATAAACAATATATTTCTTCACAGTAAAAAAACGAAAATTAAATAAAATTGCACTTTTTCAAATATATCTTTCACTATACAAGATTTTAATAAGATGGGAGCTATTTTAATCAAACCATCCCCTCCACCCACCTACATTTATAAAGTATATTTATAAATAAAATGTTAACACATTTCCGAAAATTAAAAAAAAAAAAAAAAAAAAAACGTAGTACACTATTGGATGAACACCATAATTACTCAAATGTTATTAAATCCAAGATTTCAATTATTCTAACGGATGAATTACTTAACTTTTACTTAATAGTATGATCTGATGTCTGTTGATATGGATCAATAGCCTGTATAAACTATCTTACTTTACCTATCATTCTAATATCACATATACAACATCGTTGCATGCGTTTCAAAGTTATAATCATTTTGATTGAACTTATGCAAACTAAATTCTTATTTGATGTATTGTTCATATCACATTATAGCTTCGCAACTGGCTATTGGCAACACATATCCCAGTTTGTTGCCAGTATACATAATATAATTCTCGCTATTCTATCACAAAGCTCCATGTGAGTAATTTAAGGCCTTATTTAATTTACCATGTAACCATCTCGATTATACCATTCGAAAGTATTTAATAACTTTAATTTTCAAACAACCAGGCAGTTCGTTGTATGCTTAGTTCAAAGTATCCAATGAACTCCGGAATACAAAATGGCTATATTTTTTCACCACTACTGTTAGGTAATGCATCCCTTTATTTCTATTTTTGATGAAGAACATGGAGTGCAAACGAAATTTTTTAAATTCCATTACTCACTAAGAAAATTTTGCTTTTAATTATGGCCACGTCTTTGAAGATGCATTGAGTAGTAGAACATTAAGGTTTTGATATCCTGTGTATAGTTGAGTTGAGAAAAATTATAGTAGTTTGTCTATTTTCTTATGAAAACTAATTCAAAATAAATCTTAGCTGTCTTGAGCTTTACCTTACTTTAAATTTGCAATTAAATGAGTTCATTAATTATTATTTCAAAATGACATTCGCTGTTTTTTCATTTTGTGATGAAAAGAGAAGAAGTATTTTGCATAGTAAATAGTACTAAAATGTTATTTCGATTAACAACGTATTATTAGCATTCACACTGAAAGTTGCTTATTATAATTTTTTCCAAATTTATGTTCCATGGCCGTCTCAAAATTAAGTCATAATTAGTGTGAACTTACCATTTTTTACACGTGCTTACATGTTGTTTTGAGAAAATAGAGTCAGCAAGAAATGCGGGGACAAAATAGTTTTGATAGGTTCAAAAGATTGACAATATAATGTATTATAATTATAATAATTACATTTAGTTAGCTTAAAGTATATTTAAATTCTTATGTTATATTTAATTTAATATTTTATCACCTACTTTTATTTTAATATATGAAAGGAATATTATTGTCTAATTCATCGTTAGCTCGCATTTTAATATTTAATTTAAAGATTAATTTTTATAGCAGAATCGTCTGTTTCTATTATATTTGTTGTTAATATTTACAATGTTTTTGTACTTTAGAATGATTTTCTTGTGAAAAAAATACATATATAAGGACTATGAAGAAGGTTTTATTTTTCTTTTCTTGATAGTAATTGCTTTTGTGTCTTCAGGCTTGAAAACACGCTTACTTTACGCTAAATAATATTCATTTCGAATAGTTCTACATTTTTGAGAACTTAGCAAGAAAAAAAAAAGGTTAGTGCATATTAAAATTAAATTAGATAAGTCAATTTAATTTTTTTTAAAATTGCTTTAATCATTCAGAACTTAATTTGTTTTCAATCATGCTTTTTATAAATATTTTGTTCGTCTCTAAGAAAAGTTTTTTCTAACACACATTAGTAATTTAAGAGTTCTATCCGATGCATTCATAATGAGGGTCAGTACCCTATTACAATATTACAACATAGTCATAATCTCACGCTAGCCATTAGTATATTATTCTCACACGGCACGAGATGCAATATCTCATTATCATATGCCTGCTATAATTTTCCCGGCTCATCAGCTACCTCGTCGCATGCCTCTTGGCTTTCCGGCTCCATTCATACCAGAAGCTTCTCGACTTCCTCACTCTTGGCTATCTGTCGGTTCAAGTCATAACAGTTAGAGTTACAGTTAACAGTCACACAGTTGTAATTTCGAATTCTCTGTCTTTGTTAAAGTTTAAGAAGAAAATAAGTTTCTCTTCGAGTTTTGATATGAGAATTTAGTTATTACAAATGTAATGGGCAGGCACAAAATATTTTGAAGCATATAAACATTGGAAGTGAGTTCGGTGATAATAATAATTATAGAATAAACAATTAGTTGATAGTTGAGAATGATAATAGCATTAGTAGTAATATTAAAATGTACAAAAATTAATTTTGATAAGTTTAAGGAATCGATTTTCGAAAAATGCATCTAATTATGTATTTACATTGAAGCACATTGTACTACTAATAATTTTATTGATCAAAATATCTGAATTGTTGTGGTTTTGGTATTTATCAGTATGAAAAACTATGATGAAATATATTGTGAAACTCAATTAAATACATTATAAAATAAACTAAAAATTAATTTAATTTTGGAAATCAAACAAATCGTAAGTATAATACATATTATAGCTTAAATTTCAGGGAATCATCATTCTAATGGTTCTAACAGTTATCTAAATATGTGCGACAATAATTATATATGGAATAATTTACTTCATATATTCATCTGATATCAACAAACTAAGAAAATAGAATTATTTCAAATAATTATATTAGGTACATTAGTCATATATTATTCACATATTATTCATTTGTTGTCTTATAAGCCACAAATCAAATAAAATTGAACAACCTAATTCAAATTACAAAACAAATTTGGTTTCTTCAATTGAATAGCAAATTTAAGTTGAAAATAACTACTTAGAAATGAAAATTGTTACTCAGAGAATATTAGCCATTCAAGAGACTTGCCTTAGTCAATAACAAAATGGTCACCAGAGTTTCTACATATTTTTACGGTCTCAATAAATAAATAAATGATGCGTGAGTGAGAGAATAAGTATATATATATATATATATATATATATATATATATATATATATATAT
>BMAW01005339.1:209391-270277 GCA_019974015.1 Nephila pilipes
TATATATATATATATATATATATATATATATATATATATATATATATAATTTACATTCCCTTGGCATGTTATCGTTTGCTTTAATTCTAAATTTTCATTGAATGATCTAATAATTGTTTTAAAATAAGATTTAAAATGAATGAAGCAATTAATTTTTAAACATTTTGTTTCGGTTTTATTTAAGAAAAAAGTAATTCTAAAATTCAAACAGACAGTTATTTCCATTGAAGATATATCTTATTTCCAATTAAGAGCTCACGACACAAAAATTCAAAAAAAAAAAAAAAAAAAAGACATTGTCCGAAAACATTTAAACGGAATTCGTATTTTTCAGCCATTATTTAACTATCAAATCTTAAGAAAATGAAAATGGCTGAATAAGTGTAATGAAAACACCAGAAAATTAACATACTTTAAAGGCACAAAAAATGAATAATTTCTATAACTAATTTAACTTTTTTAAAGCATTATTTATTAACATAATAAAAGTCTATATTTTCAAATTGAAGATTAACAAAACATCTAGTACTAATCGATTTATAGAAACGAAATATGATTAAAATTGACACTTTACAATTTAATGTTTTTGCTAATATGTATGATATGACATAATCATGATATGTTTCCTCAGAAAGCGTTTTAAATTTATATTACTTGAGGATATAATTATCAAACTTAATTAAGTTTTTGTGGAGTAAAGCAACGTATTTCAACAATATAGCATAATGCAAACTAATTCTATATTTACAAAAATTATTTTAATACAATGTTATATACTATATCATATTTTATATATTATTTGGTTATACTCATATTATCTTTCCTAATATAGTTTAATAAATAAACCAGTTTATATTTAAACATTTTAAAATATTTCTAATTTTATTGCAATAATTAATCTTTAATAAATATTATCTTAAACTAGAAAATAGAATTTTGAAAATGTTATATATAGTTGTGGCGCAATTTGTATTCGGAATTTAGAAAAAAATACAATATAGAAAAAAAAAGAGTCAAAGAAGTTAAATTTTTAAAAATCTATATCTAATCAATATATTTAAACTAATTTAAAGTGTATGTATAAGAGTAAAAAGTAATCTACAATAAACTTAACTATAATAGTATTGGTAGATATATTACTCTTTCATTTAAAGAAGAGAAATTGAGAATATATTTTCTCATTGTTATGTATTCATTAAAAATATAGATGCTGCTGTAGTCGAGTGGTATAGTTGCACGCTCATGGCCGATGTTTTCATCATCGAGTCGTGGGTTCAGTTCCTGATGCTACTGAAGACTAGCCATGCGTGTAGATGGGATGATGCACGTTAGAACTGTCGATGGTCTAAATCCTCCCTGTTTGTAATGTTGTAAAGTTTGGAAAGAGATATCTCCTCAAGTACCGTCTTTGACACTTTACCAAGGTTCGATTTTACTTTTACGAAGTCTGTTGCCAGTAGCACTTGCATTGCTTCTAACTGTGACGTTAATGTACAATTATTTAAAAAAATATATGAACATTTTTATTCTTAATTATGATTTGAAACTAATTTTTAGTAAATTCCTTATGAATTTTTTCCTGAATATATATATAGTAAATTAACGAGGCTCTTATAATATGAAAACTATTATGATATTACGAAAATGAGAATCATTTGTTACTCTATTAAAGATGAAATAATAATTTTTATGATAAATATATACTTACACAAATATTAAAAGACATTTTTTACATATTTTACATTCCTCCTCATATGTGTGTTGTAAAATTCTTGCGAATACCATGAAAATTTTAGTTAAAACTTTAAACAATGCTTAATCTTCAAAATTCTTGAAGAAATAATCGTCACCTTATGTAATGTAAATAAAGTATAAAGGTTATTAAGAAGATTTTTAAAATTATTAATAATCTTAAAAGTTTATATATTGGACAAATCTTATGGTTTAATGAGAAGTGTTCTCTAAAATTCTTGTGATTATACTAAAAATTTTAGTTCATAATTTAATCAATTCTTTATTTTCAAAATTTATGAAGAAACATTCATTTCCCCGTGTAAATAAAATCCGAAAAATTTTATTAATAAAATGTTTTCAAGGTTTATTATATCAATTTCGTATGATGTGAAAGATAAATACTCTCAGAAAAAGTAAATTTTTTTTCATTCCTTAATTAAAATAAAAGATGATCATCCATAGACATATACATTTTACAAAATCACAAATATTTAACAATCAAACATGCTTTAAAGCTGAATTATCAAGTATAAAAAACGGAAAACCTTCAAAAAAGTTCAAATCATAATTTGTTTAAAAAAATAATCTTTACGAATCATTAATCAGAAATCTTTGTCAGGATGTACAAAAAGGGAAACAACAATCATATATTATGAGGGAACAGTGCCTGAATGACTACATGAAAAGGGAAGACCCTTGTTCCAAGCGGGTTAACTTTTGGAACAACTTCCTATTCTCCTCCCTCCCTCTTCACCAACCCCGGAAGTCTTGTCTCGGAAGCGGTTACAGTTAATCTTCCACATTTAAATAGAGTATTCACTTCGTTGCCACAGAGGAATTCATTAAGAGATTGCTGAAATGTCTCAGGAGTTTTAATAATAACGTATCCAGCTTTTGAAACAAGGTTATTTTTCTGGTTCTATAGATTCAATTTTCGAATCAATACTCCTGGTTCATGAAATTGTTTTATTATTAATTCTGTATTTTTCTGTTTTATTAAGTACAGAAGACACAAGAAGTCAATTTGTTCAAAACTACATAAAACTTTAGATATCTTTTAAATAAATTTAGTACATCTTTTACAAATTTGAAACATAGAAAATTCATTCTGAAATAAATGAAATTATGTTATGTTAATAACTTCTCAGAAAATATTTCAAATTATTTCATTACCAAATATGTAATTCTGATAAAATGTCTTCTAAGCCTTAGAAATGAGGAAACGCATTTCAAATTTTAATTTTTACTTAATAATTGAATTTAATGGAACTGTGTGAGCGTGAAAGAGCTTCCTTTTCATTAAATTCATAATTTCCTAACTTCTATCCAAATTATGAGTAAATATTCTAATTTAGGTTTAAAATTTCTTATACACATTTAAGAAATATAAACTATTTTAAATTTTGTGAGAAATAACTGGAACTTTGATATGATTTTCTTAAAAAAATATTTGTTAGGAATTTTACAAAACTTTAATATATTTTATAGACATAATGATAGTTTTGAAAAAAATATATATGATTTTGTCTTAAGATAAAATGGAAAATTAAGATTCGTAATTGAAGTAACATAGACTTATGAAATAATCTTAGCAAATTAAATTAAAAAAGGAATTACGATATTTGTTTCATAATTACATTAAGAAGTAAAAAAAATATTGTCCAGGACTTCAAGATTCAAAAGCGTACACTTATTACAAATAAAAAAAATAAATTGCTGTGAAATATGTAAAATTTTATCAAGATGTAATATTTACTATTGTATGAAAGGTGTATTAATGCATCCTGTTTTTATAAATACTTCAAATAACTATTTTATAAGTAGCTAGCAAAAACTTTTATATTCTGAAGACATATATATTCTAATTAAAATACTAAAATATAGCTCTACTGTTAATGGAATAACTGAGGAAATTTTTACATCGATTTTTTTTTTAATTCTGTTAACTTTAATAAAAAGAAAATTTAATAGCTTTATTTAGAAAAATATAAAAATTTGAATCAAATATAAGACATCAGACATAGTTAAAATTTAATAAATTTACAAGTCTTAACATATTATAAAATAAAAAAACTACTTAAAAATATATTTATGAATGTTTAGGAGGATTATAAAAACGAAATAAAAGAAGTTTGATGCATTTGTATCCAAAATCATATATTTGTACATAGAATCAATAAGAACTATTCAACTATTTTTATGTTAAGTATTAAAACTTAGAGTTATTTTTAGCAGGGATTAATTTTTGCAGACAAAATATACTTTCTTTAGACAGATGGAGATTTATTTTAGTACATGATGGCACAAAACGCATGTTTATATTTGCTTCATTTAAGAATAATAAATACACTAGTTTCCCTTTCAAGTAAAATAGCTTGTATTTGGATATAGGAAATTTAATGATCTATTTTGAAATTTTAGTAATAAGTGTATTCGCATGTAAAATTCATTTGAACATTATGAAATAATTAAATAATGGATTTTTTCGAATTACATATAAAGTAAAAACGTTGCGTTTTTTCATTAAAGCTAACAGCTATTCAAGTAGTTAATGTAAAATTTTAAATAATATAGTTTTTAATTCTAAAATAACTTGTTACATATTTATTTCTTGAAGTTTTCTTATTATTTTTTTTCTTTGATTACATAGTTTTTAAATATAGGGTTATTCAAAATTTATCAATCGATTTTGAAAAAAAAAAAAACCTATATTACATAAATAAATGATACATAACTATAAGTAATACATGAATGCAAAGGATAAATATAAAAGTTTCTTACAAGTGTCCAAAATTGCTCATTTAGATATGTGCATAGTGTCAATTCGATATATAAATTCCTGCCAAACACGATCAACATTATCAAAGACAATTGATTGTACAGCAGCAGAAATCAATTGTTTAAGTTCAAGTAATTTGTGAGTAATGGTGGGGCATATACATTATCTTTTACAAACCTCTAAGAAAGAAATAGCATTTGGCCATGGCAGGAGACTTAGGTAGTCAACTGTGTAATATCAAGTAATATGGTTCATTGCGACTAATCCAATTGCTATATATCGCCATAAAAGATTCTAAAACAAATTTCATGAAATAACCTCTCGAAGAACACACGAGGATCATTAATTATTTAATACAAAACTTTCACATTTTTTTCTATGTATTACTCATTATTCTGTGTCTTTTAATTTTAAAAGTGTGAAATTTTGAAAACAGATGAATCAATTCGAGAATAAAACTGTATTATATATAATTTTAATTGTTAATTTCTATGATGCTTCATTTTTTTTTCAGCTAGGCAGATGTAAAATATGTTAATTAAACTCGGTGGATAATTTCAATTTCTCAAGCGAACTTCTGATCAAAAATGAATTCATGAGATACAGAAATTTTTTTTCATAAAACATATGGGAATTTGTGAAAGAGAGTAACTTTTTTTTTTCTATAAATGGCAGCTAAAACGAAAAATTGTACATATGACCGTAACATGTGCTGGAAAGAGCAAATAAATGTAATTATCCAAATTTATGAAAACAAAAAATAATATGTGATGAAAAGTTACATATTTTCCATTTCTTTTATTTTGCATTAAAAATTTCAATTTTTTGTCCGCATATTAATGTGAAGTAAATTTCATTGATATATAAGACATTAATAAGGAAAACATCTGTAGTATTGTCTTTATATTAAAGCATTTTCTGTTTGATATCTTCTTTGTCATTTATATATATATATATATATAACATATTAAGCTTTATTATTTAGTTATTATAATGATTAAGACCAATGTTCGAGAAAAAGAAATTTAAGAAAGATTTAACAATTATTTTTCTATTGAACAAATGTCATGCTGAAGATAAAATTACCATTTGATGAAGCTTAAGCTTTTTAAATGAAGTTTTTCTTTCATAGTTTTATACTTCTTATTTCACATATATTAATTCTGGCTCCCAACTTAAATATCCAAGGTGGATTGTATGATTTAGCAGATTTGAGACTCAGTAAAAGAGAGAGTTTGATTTTCTTAACATCAGAAAATTTTTACTTCTGTTACGTTGACAACAATGTAAATTGATGCATCGTTACAAATATCACTGTCTCTTTCATGTAGACTTTTGAAATTGAAAAACGTTTCCCAATAACTTAATATTACTTATTAGTGAATATGTAATTAATCTTTGAAAGGAATTGTCGGAGTAATTTTCTTTTTTTTTTAATTTCTCATATTACAAAACCTATTCACCATTTTGTTGCATAATTTCAGGAAACCTGATTACTAAAGAAGACTTTGAAAATATCTTACTTAGAAATGAGTCATTTCAAGTGATACATGTATGTTCCAGAGCCTACACGTATGTTCTCCCTCTACATAGTCAGACACATCAAGTTATTTCATTCCAGTTAAAATATTTATCTAAATGTATAAGCACATACGTGGACTGATGCAAGGTAATTAAATACCCAATTTACCCACTTTCGGGTACATTATCCGCCCTGTGGCGCTGGCGAAGCAAAGATGTAGAAACTAAACAAGTAATTAGATTCCCAAAGTAAAAAGGGTTACTTATGGTAACTTACAAAAGAGATATTTACTTAGAAGTGTAGAATAAAGCAGCTTTAGGCTACGGTAATGTGACAAGAGAAATTCAAACGGGAAAGTTTGAGTTTCCAAACTTAATTACCTAACGACAAGCAGACTGAGTGATAAAAATGGAAGATAAATTAATGTTTGTTCTATTAATTTCGAAGGGAATAAACGGGTGGTGTGGAATGACTTTTATTTATTCTAATTGCGAAGACATTCATTGTTAAAATGTGCGATTTTATTTGAAAGAGACATTCTCAGAGAAAGCGATTTTGAAATTGCTTCTAATTCCTTTTTATGTCGTTGCTTTTGTCTGGACGGGAATTATTTCCAAGTTGCGACAAATGGTGCAATTGTATTATCGTGTCATTTAAATTCGTTTAAATTGTTCAGATGAATTGTTCAGAGAAACAATAGGTTTAAATGCATTTACAATCAAAATGTTTATACAGTTTTGCATTTTTCTTTAATTGCGGAATTTTATTTGAAATTATGATATTGACATTAAATTTTGAGTAAATCAAACGAAAAAAAAATTATAACCAAATGAATTCGTGAATGTGAAGCTATAGTGATAGATTTATCTGGTTTAACACTGTTCCTTAAATGTGTGGTATTATAGTCAAACTATAATACACTGACATTAAATTTTGTGTAAATGAATAGAAAATGTAAGAAACTGAATACATGATTGAGAAGCTACATCATTGATTCCTAACAGTATATGTACCATTCATTCATTTTTGAAGAGATATAAGAGGGAGTTTTTGATCCAAGGCTAACCTAGGGAGGGTTGAGTGTCAATTGTGCCGCTTTACTTGAGTGATACTCGTAAGAATATACTTGCTATACTTTATACTATATAGCTTGTGGCAGTCTTCTTTCATTATTAACTTCACATCCCTATTAAATAGTAAAAAATAGTTAATAAGTTCAAAATTCAACTTGATATACATAATAGAAGGACAATACAATTTATAATCTAATAAAGATATGCAAAATCACGCTTTCTTGAATCCCTCTTAACTAGTCTACGCCCAAATAATAAGGTCTTAGCTCACCAAGTCACTTATTCCGATTCAAGCATTTCTTGTTTATTGCAGATTCAACTCCTATTATTCCGATAAGGAATCACTTCCAACAACTTTCGATATCAACAATTATTTACAATGATTCATTTCAATGTACAACAAGAATTAGCTTGTCGTTATCCTCCATATCCCTCCTCTTTCACTTCAGTTCCATTTTGATTGTATATCACTTTTTCTAATTCAATTCCCTACACTTCTTTTCCTCATCTAATTTATCTAATAACGTTTCTGTTTGGTTGGGAAGGAATTGTAATTTTTATTATATCAAATTGATATAAAGTTCCCGATGTTCGTGAGAAGATAATCGTTAACAGTCCTGTGTCACAAGCTTTGTTACCAATACTTTTCTGATTAGTACATGAACGAGTTACAGCATGCACATAGTGTGTGGGGGTATTAGTTACGGAAATGGCTTCTGGGCGTGCTTAGCCCTTTCGGGCATTCATCCTCGTTCTTGCTGAAGGAATCTATTAAGAAGCTAGACATTGAAATTTACACTTTTCCCAGAAGTCTCAAGAAAGAAATCTCAAATATATTATAATTAATCAATTATCATGCAGCGTATACGATAACTGAACGATAAAAAGGATAAATCGCATCATCGAATAAACCAATCGCAGTTATGCCTCAGCAAAGTGTCCTGAAACATGGCCCATAATATTCATTTGTTCAGAAATTCCCTTAATTATAGATGTAATAATTCTTAAAACGTTTTACAAAGTATCAGTAAGTAGTTATATATAAATAAAGAAATCAGAAAACGAAGACCATGGAGTTGCTTTACGGTATCTTTACTCTCAGAGCTATCAACCATAGTTAGGTGAATTAAAACTTGTTACATTGCCTTAGAGCAACCTGAGTTCTAATATCAGAATAAAATAATGTAACGGATTCTTCAACAACTGTTTCTCTTATGCATAAAATGTGATATAAACTAGCGAGCTCTAAAGAAAGAGAAAAATAAAATTCGTTCAGATGCACCACCCCTATAAATACGCCGCAGACATTAAATTTTAGCTTTTCAACATGTAAAAGCCGTGGCTTTTCTACCTGAAATTACGATACTTTATGGTAAAGACGAAACAAGGGTAAAAAGAAAGAGTAAAATTACTTGATATATCGAAAACCTAAAGGAGTTTTAATATTAAAAAAAAAGAGTAAAAGCTTAAGAAACTGTTATTATGAGGTAAAGAGTTTTTCTAAGAGCTTTGTTTGTACAGAGCATAAACACATTTTGTGTGCGTATGCGACGAATAGATAAACAAAACTTATATTTATAAATTTGAAAATATCAGGACTAGCGTAAAGCTCCCGTTGGCATACCACACTATGAATTTCTGAACATAATGTTGACCCTTTGGATTTCCTAATTTTTTTTTTTTTCTGAAAGTTATTGCTTTTGTTCACATGGGATAAATGTATTAGACAGAGCGAAGTTAGAAACATGGTTTACAATACTGATTTTGATAAAGGGAATAAGTGTGTTTTATTTGAAAAAAAGGTGAGTATTTTTTAAAGGAGACTGTAAGTCAAGATAAGTTAAAATTCTATGGCCTGAAGTGACAAATGCATAAGGTTGTGACGCCTGCCTAACCCGGGCTGCCTCTTGTGCCATAACTAGATTCAATTATTAAACATAGACACAATAACTAATCAAAGAGACACTAGAACAATATTTACGGAATTTATTAACTTCTATTTACTATAATAACCAATGTTCTCCAGGGGAAGATTTCTACTACCCAAATTCAATATACCAATAGTTATCTAACAGACTCTTACCACTAATCCTTCCTCGACAGCAACTCAGACTCTGGATCAACTGTTGAAACCAGTAATCACTAAGCCTCTTGCATAAATCTTTAGTCTAATTACCTATTTCAACCTCTCTTTCCAACTCCTCCAAATTCTTTCCACTTCTCCTTCAGCCTCACTATCACGACTTTCAGTCGGAGTTTATATATTTCCTAACTCTCCCACTTCACTTCATTTCTACCTGCTTCCTATCAGAATATTCACGTTTTATTTTTGATTAGGCAAAAGTTATTTAGCAAAAGCAATCAATCCTAATTAAAAGTTCTCAAGGTTAGTGAAGAGAAACCGCGAATAGCCCAGTGTCACAAGGTTTTGCATTGTTCTTTAAGTGTGGTGTTTAAATTACAAAATAATGTAGGCATTAAATTTTGAGTAAATTAATGGAAAAACGTAAGAAAATGAATTCATGAATGAGAGATGTTAGTGATGAATATTTTCATAAATATATGAACACGTGAGTTATTGATAAATCGAGTTTTCATTAAAAAAGAAAAAGCTAATTAGTCTAAAATAATTTTGACTTTCTAATGTTTAAATATTTGGGAAGCTAAAATTAAAAAGCAAAGTCGATAAATTTGAAGTTTAATAATAAAAAAAATTTCTAAACTTTACTGTATGTCGACTGATTAGGTGTTTGCCGTAATCTTGTACTTCTGCTAATAGATTAACATTTCACAATTATAACTTTAGCAAAAAGAAAAAAAATATCATAGGAATCTTGATAAAATTTTAAAACATCTTGTGATGTGAAATAACTTTTTCTGGTTAATTTTATTGATATGTTACCAATTGGAAAACTTATAATAAGCTTACCTTATTAGCTTAACAATTAACAAAATTTCTATATATGTATCTCACAAAAATTGCAGCCCCATTATAAAAATAAACGGTTACTTTACACGCAGTGTAAGAAAACTCTTTTCTATCTTATCTTTTTCAAATTATTGTTAATCAAAGATAAACTTTTGATTGAAAAAATTAAAATTAAATTGTTAGCTAATTAATACACTTAGAACTAAATTAAAAAAATATTAAACTAACAAAACCATTTTCAACATTTATATGTGCTTCCTTTCATTAGTAAACAATACCTAAATCAAATAAATTTTGGCCACGGATAGTTTTGTATTAAATTCAATATTTTATTTAATATCATAGCTTATATGGAACTTGTAGCTTAATGTATCTCATACAATGTTCAAATCAAATAAAAATAAAATGTTGTTGCTATCATAGCCGCATATATACATTTATTTAAATATCAAACAAAATCTTTAAAGAGCGTTTTTAACTCTACAGAAATTTTGAAGTTTCGGTGATAAAAATAAATTATAAATTACTTTTCAAAGATTACAATTTTATCAACGTAATTTGTTCTGCATTATGAAATAATTTAAATACTGAATATATTGATTTGAACTCATTATATATATATTTATTGTGCAACAATACGAATTCTGTTACACAATATGAATAGAAGATGCTAGAGATAAAAGAAATGTGGTAACAATACACATTCAAAGAACATTCCTTTTTTTAATTGACGCAAATTTTGCCTACAAATGCGTATTTTACGACCTATATGATACTTCAAAATAAAATAAATACGCAAGAAAAGTTCTGTTAGAGTATATGTTTATTGTTAAAAAAGCTTTTTATACAAATATGAAAATATAAAAAAAAATTAAAACTTTCCACAAAGCATGGTAACAAAGAAGAAAATAAATGTATTAACACCTTGTAAATTAAATAATTTAGAATATAGCCTTATCTAGGGAACAGCATATCATTGTCATTATGTAGCTCTTAAGAAGTATAACGGTAGGTCAGGTTCTGAATACCAATATATATATATATATAGTATTTGTTATGAAGCATAAAATCTATTAATTAATAAATGTAAAAATGATTTAAAATTTCTTGATTTTGTAGAAAATATGATAAAAATAATAACAATTAGTCTTCTCATTCCAAAACGTTCTATATGAGATGGTAGATTTTTTTATTTATTGTTCTTATTATTAGCGAAGGATGAATTTAAGATATTGTTAAGCATAATTAATTTCCGTTTTTGAAGTAAAAAATAAAAATTACCTCCTAGTTTTTTTATATTCTTGTGTTTTTCACCAAATCCGTTAAATCATATTGCCCATTAATTTGACCTTTAATATCTCTAGCAAATTAACGACTTTCCAAGTTAGGTTTTTCTTCAGGTAAAGAGCCTTAGTAAATATTCTAAAAATGAAAGCTTTTTTTCTTGCTGAACTGATAGCAGGTGAATTTTAAGGGGTAATTCAGTAAACATCTGTTGCCAACGATTTTTACAAAAAGCAGCCCAACCAAAATAAATTGACGACAGTCTACTTTTTTTTTTTCTCTTTCTCTCTCTTAAACTGGATCTCATAATGTTCCTTAATGTTCATGTCGTAGTAAAATGTCGGTAAATTTAATGGTGCGATTCTGACACATTTGAAAGCCTGAAAAATTCAGTAAAAATCGTTTATTCACGTAGAAAAAAGTATGTTTTCATGCTAAAGAGTAATTTAATATCCAGTATATTATTTAGCATCGTTAATCAATATAAGATGGAAACGGATTTATACAAATAAATTTAAATTAATTCCTTAAGACAGTATTAAGTAGTTTTTCAGAAGTGTGCAACGTGTTTTTGGGGAAATAATCTAATTTTCTTAACTTTTTTTTATTTTTAAAAGCATAAGTACTAATTAACATTGTTACTTCTTAATTTACATTTAATAATACGTGAAATTAAATAAATATACTAATTCTCGGTTTTTGTTAACACACCTTTTTAATTTGATTTGAATATTTCAACATTAACAGAGAATGACGTTTAAATACTATCGGTATAATTATTTTTTTCCTTACCAAATCAACCTTACCAAGCAGTTATCTTACCAAATCAATTTATTTTAAGTAAGGTTTAGTCAAAAATATGTGACTTTTATAATATAATTAGTTTTAAAAATGGTTTTGCTGAAAGTATAATAAATAAAATACGAAAATATTAAACTGCTTGAATAAATTAGGCCAGAGCTGGCATTCAATTTGTATGATTGTTCTGATAATTTATACTGTAATTAGACAAATAAATTGAAACGTTTGGATGTTGTAATCATTATAAGAATTTTAGGCTCGCATCTTCAAATACACATATATAATTTTTTACTGTACTCGAACATTATTAAACGCTATGGAATCAATCATACCAATTACTATCTTTTTCTCGTTTTAGATATTTACATTTATTTACTAGAATTGTAAGAATTAATTTTATTCCATAAGATTATTATAGTCTAGAGCAGGGGTCTCCAAACTTTCCAGCCTTAGGGCCATATTGATTACTCCAGTAAATTCCAAGGGCCAAAACCATATTATCATTCATTGTTGCCGGTGGTAAAAAGTTGAATCAGTCCACTAGTGGTGTAAAATATGATTACTTTTTTGCCAGATGCCTCTAGCGACGGGAACGCTTTAATTTTATGCCTCTAGCGACGGGGACGATACTCATTTAATTTCTGCCAGATGCCTCTAGCGACGGGGAAGCTGATGTATTTTCCGTATCGTATGGGTATCCGTTATAATGGGGTACCCGCATCGTATCGCCATAGTAATCATTGATTACAAAAGTAATGAAATACACAAGTAATCATTGATTACTTTTTTCTTCAGTAATCGTTACTTCGGTTCCTAACGAGTAACGAGTACTCAAGTAACGAATGAGTATTTTTTTTACATGAAAAAAAAAGTCCGAAAAAGTACGCCACGTTTAAAAAAGGCTGCAAATTGGACTAAAGTCCGCAAAACGGCAGCACTGCATATTATTAATTTTCCTGTCATTATCTGTAATTTCTAGATTAGTCGTAGAGTACGAGCGAGCCATGAGGAGTAACGTGACAGGACATCTGGTGGACACAAGCGGAAATAGGTAGTACCTTCTATCGCTAACAGATGGCGCTAATAGCACTTACAGAATAATCTCGTTGGTTCGAGAAAGTTCTGGTGTCTTCCACTCACTTCTAGATGGCAGTAAGTGGAATATATAAGAAGGCTAGTGGCGCAACCACAAGTCAGTTCCTATGACACTGCTGTGAAATAAAATAGTGCGTACCTCCTTAAAACGTGTTTGTGCGTGTTTAAGTTTAAGACATCTTTGTAACAATATTTTGATTTGAATTGTTGCTTTTGTGTGTGATTTAGTAGAATGGAAAAGAAGCGAAAAATTGATAGTGAATGCAGAAAATTCAAAGATCAGTGGAACATTCAGTATTTCGTAATTGAGTCCAGTAACAAGGCGCTATGTTTGATTTGCAATGAAAGCATAGCCGTTCTCAAAGAATATAACATTAAACGTCATTATGAAGCAAAACATTTTCAAAATTACTCAAAATATACAGGAAGTTTGCGGACAGAAAAATTCGAAGCTATGAAGCTCGGATTGAAATCGCAGCAATCTTTATTTACAAAACTCAAAACTGAACAAGAGGCTGCAACTCATGCCAGCTTTCGTGTGGCTCTTGAAATTGCAAAAACGTGGAAAACCATTCACCGATGGAGAAATGGTCAAAGAATGCATAATCGCAGTAGCCGAAGAAATGTGCCCTGAAAAGGTAAATTTATTAAAAACTGTCAGTATGTCAGCAAACACTGTGGCTCGAAGGGTAGAAGACATCGCTGAAAATATATCCTCTCAACTGTTCAACAAAAATGGACATGTTGAGTGGTTTTCTTTCGCCTTGGATGAGTCAACGGATGTGTCAGATACTGCTCAGGTGTTGATTTATATTCGAGGAGTAGATAAAAGCTATGAAGTGCATGAAGAACTTCTTGATATGTATAGTATTCATGGCACAACTACTGGTTCAGATATTTTAAAAGGAGTTGAAATGGCCATTAACCAAAAGAACCTTCGATGGAAAAACTTGAAATGTATTACAACTGATGGAGGCAAAAACATGAGTGGGAAAGATAAAGGAGTGGTCGCTCTTGTGTCAAAGGCTGTAGAAAATGACGGTGGTTCAAAACCAATAGTCTTACATTGTATCATTCATCAACAGTCTTTGTGCGGAAAATGTTTGGATATGTCTGAAGTTCTGAAACCAGTCATATCAACTGTTAATTTTATCAGATCTTTTGGGCTGAATCACCGACAATTCGTGCAATTTATTGAAGAGATTGGAGACAATGACTTACCTTATCATACTGCCGTACGTTGGCTTAGTTGTGGGAAAGTCCTTCAGCGCTTTTTTGAACTTCGAGCAGTGATCGAAATTTTTTTGAATGAAAAGCATCGCCCTCTTACTGAATTGCAAAACAACGCATGGCTGTGGAAGTTAGCATTCTATGTTGATTTGACAAAACATGTGAACGAACTGAATTTGAGATTGCAAGGAGAAAACCAGCATCTTCCTGATTTATACACTAATATCAAATCATTCCGGAAGAAATTGATACTGTTTCAATCACAACTACGAAGTAAATGTTTTTCACATTTTAAAACATGTGAAATATTCAGCCACACCACTGAGATCGAGTTTCCTATCGATTTTGCAATCGAAACTTTGAGTGCTTTGAAAATAAATTTTGATACTCGTTTCTCGGACATTGATGCCATTGCGAATCAAATTAAGATTTTTCAGAATCCTTTTAATACTGACATTGAAACCCTAGCCCCGGAACTTCAAATGGAAATGATTGATCTACAGTGCAGTGATATAATTAAGAACAAATATCAAAACTTATCTTTGTTGGAATTTTATAAGTGTCTTCCACTGACACAATTTGATAATTTGCATAAATTTGCTCGTGGGCTGTTTTCTGTTTTTGGTACTACTTATTTGTGTGAGAAGACCTTTTCCAAAATGAAGTACACAAAAAATGTTTACAGATCTAAATTAACTGATGAGCATCTTAAATCTCTTTTAATAATTGGTACAAGTAAAATTAGTCCACAACTACAAACTATTGTCAGTGGAAAATCTCAATTACATAAATCTCATTAGTATTTCATATGTCATTATGCTTGTTATAAGTTATTTTTTCATTTAAAATGTATAAAATGTTAGTTGGATTCATTTCAATAATTTGTTAGTTAGTATATAGTAACCTACAACAATGTTATGAGTAGTTAGCCCATGACCATATCAATGTAGATGTCATATTAATAATTATTCAACATAAAAATAGATTACTTCAGTAAACTAAATTTAATTTGCTATAAAAAATAAATATGTTCTCTAGAAGGAGTTTTCTTTCAAGTATGCTAGCTCTCCGAGGGCCGGACAAAATCTGTCCGCGGGCCGGATGTGGCCCTCGGGCCGTAGTTTGGAGACCCCTGGTCTAGAGTACTAAATAAAAAGATGCAGAAATCATTTTAATGTAAAAAAATATTAGTTCAGACAATCTAGTTTAGAATTATCTTTAAGTTTAATTTAGAATGAATTATTTTAAAAGGGAAATTTCATGGAACAATGTTTTACCAATATTTCTTTTACATTTACTTCCAGATAATTAGTTTACTTAAATCAGAATTCGTACATTAGTTTAATAATTACTTCACCAATATTCAAAATCCTTACATTTATATTAAACTGGGGAAATTATATATCTCATTTAAACAGTATTGAAAATTCTTGTGTGATAAAATATGTACAGAAATGCATTATGAAGATCTTATGAGCTAATTAAAAGAGTAAAATTGCGTTTTGCTGAAGCGATTTGTTATCTGGTATATAAATAAAGTTCCATTGCGTTCTTCATTTAAAAAAAGTATTATATGTTTGTACGTAATATTTTCCTCGTTCTTCTTAAAATAAAATATTATATTATTTTAATTTTCGACCATAAAGTTTTGTAATTTAAAACTAATATTTAACAATTATGGTGTCATCCATTAGAACATTGAAGTCATCGAAATATATAACAAGCACGATTTTTGCGAATTAAATTTCAACTTAGTTCATCAGTATTGAAAAAGCATTTTGTAAAGTTTCAACAGAATTCAATTGATCTCTAAGATAAATCCTAGACATTTCATTCTAAGATGGCCAAAACTCTAACGAATTTAAATGTATGATAGCCGGTTGTAATATATGCTGAATGTCTGCTGACAATAAAAAATTTCTATGGAGTGAAGTTTACATAAATCTTAGATTTAAAAATAAAAAAAGAGAGTTTCCAACTTATTTCTTTCAACTTCAAACTTTATATTAAATTATGAAATTAATATCCGTACATATATTCACATAATGTTATTAATATAAAAAATAACGATTTTTAAGAAATAACAATTAATTAAATTATAATTTACCGATTTAAACATTAAAATACATTAGAGTTTAATAGTATAGAAGGCAATTTACTACCAAAGTATTTTATTCAGATGAGTAATCTGAAACATACGGAAATTTAGTATTCGAAATCGCAAACTATCTGTTTCGTAAAATGGATTTTGGAAATTCCTGTCATCAATCAAAAAGATATCTATATACCATGATTTTTAATAAAAGACAACCAATTCTTTTTTAAAAAAGTTTCGGTGTATAATATTTTTACGGTAAAAATTTCTGTTTTTAATTAGCATAAATTGATTTTCATATTTAAGGAATTCGAAGAGAATTCCCTTTTTGAAGAAATAATCTCTTATGAGGAAATGTGAAAACACGATATGCAATTAGAAGTTTATTGCCATAAAATTCATACAGGCATATTTAACTATTAATTGCGGGGAAAATCCAATAACAATATCTAAATTAGTGTGAGGTAATCCAATATTATAGCCAGTCTAACGTGTTGAATTTAAAACTATTTTTAATGCAAGAAAAGAGGATTTTTAAATAGATATCGATGGAAGCTTTAGAAATTTTTTTGATATCGGTCTTTTTATTTTCATTAGTTTCAACGTGGACTGTATAATGAGTAAACAAATTTGCTTAAAATTTAATTTACTTAATTTAAATATAAAATAACTAATATTACAAATTATACCTTTAATAAATAAAACATTTTCATTAAAATTGTATATTTTTTATACTAGATATTTTGTCCCTTAAACAGGGGTATTTATTATCACAGGTTTTATAGGATATATTAATGTATTTTAGTCTTATGATTTCTGATGTATTTTATTTTGTGGTTCCATTTTATTAATGTAACATTTTTCTGTAGGTAAATGTTGAGCCTGTAAAACAAGTTAAAACTCCCAAATTTGTCCTGATACAGATTTAGGATTTAAAATTGTTACAGTTCATTTGTTTCATATTTTATTTCTCTCATTACTTTTCAATTTTATTTCATTTCTAGATTTGTACTTTTGCTTATTTTGGGGTATATGTTTTTGCTTATTTTCTTTCAATTATATTAAATTCTCATAAGTTTGGTGAAATAAATTTCTAGGTTTTTTTTTTTTTTTTTTTTTTTTTTTTGGGGGGATGTTAAATATATGTTTATTTTTTTTCTATAGTCTAAAATATTTATCTGCTAATTGTCTTTTAATTTTGAGGAATTCTATTTAGTTCATCAATTTTATGTAATTTTTAAATAGATATCAACAATTTTAAGAAACTATTAATTTTAATGAAGTTACATATAACATATGTATATAATACATTTTTGGAATTGTTTTAGCTACGTATTCAAATCAACATAACTTAGGTAAGCATCATGTCCTCATTGTGCGTATGTGTTGTTTCCATCACATGCTTCAGAATAGCTTATAATATCTCTTGCTCTACTTAAAATTCTGGACAAAGATTAGATGATAAATGATTTTAGAATTATTGCTTTAAACTAAATTTTTTGTACCCTGAAATTAAAACAAAGTCTGGTACACTTACATGCTCCAAGTTCATGATAGTGGGATCGAGTTGACTTTTCTGATTTTTCAGCAAAGCTTTCTTCAACACGATCAAGATTTGCCTGACTCCGAGTAGAGTGGAGTTTTCTAGTTCTTGAAGTCCATTTGATGGACCCTTGTACCCTGAAATGCTTAGCTAAAGTTAATATCATAGACCTAAAGGGAGGCCATTTTAAATTAAATTATACACATATGTCCTCTGCTTGAAAACTTAGGAATATTTGATTTTCAGAGTCTGATAAGAAACTGAAATATATTTCATAAATGTATTCATGTCTTAAAATAATACAGAGCCCACCCTATATTTAAAGATCATTAATTTTCAATAATTTTCATTAATTTTCATCACTTTCAAAATTTAATTATTTAGTTAAATTATTTTATTTTTCACATGTTTATTAACGAAAATATAGCCGTATTTATTTTCTAAAATCAAACTAAGTAAAAGGTGACAGAGAAAAAGAATGATCATGATTTAAATCCAGTGAAGTGCATAATCATATCTTACTTGAAATCAAAATCTGAAGAAAATTTTGATCATGTCAGCAATCTCCTTATATTAATGACACGTCAAACTGCCGAACCTCCTGGCACAACCCATCGTTCGAAGGATTTTGTGAAAGATTCCTCCCTTCCCACTAAAATTTATTAACTCCGAAGCGATTCCTATATAATCTCCCTGCCGAAAACCTCAAACCTCAAAACCGCGTGGCTCTGACGTTTCCGTTGTGTCAGCAAGTCCATCGGCACCCATTTTTATGCTACGGCGGAGTCCTAGAAACCTCCTGTCGCATTTTTAAATTCCATTCCATCCCTCTCGTGCAGCAGTACCCCTTTTTCGAACAAAGAGGAACCACGCGTCATGTTTTCGGTCGAGAAACTTTGGATTCGAATCTCTCATTTGCATTTTAATTCGATAAGGGGTTGAAATGAGGGTGGGGGGAGTGTTGAATTTTACGTCGGCGTCGTGCTCCAAATTCCGAATGGGTAGCCGGAATTTTCCGACTGCCCTCCTCTCTCACTCTCTACCCATCTCTTTTTTAATGCTCTCTTTTCCCACTTTTCCTGAAGAGAGAAAGAGGGAGATGAGAAAGCAGGAAAGAGGTTCATCATTTTCGGGAAAAGCAGGGAAGGGTGGACCACGAGAAGGGTATTTGATCTCGAGGCTGTGAAAAGGAATTCACATCGTTTGGTAAGGAAGGGTACGGGGGGGAGGGGTTGAAGGCAGCTTTTGAACAGAGAAATGGCTTTAAGAGTGAGGTCCTTAAAGTTTTCTTTGTGGAGGAAGCTAAATTGCATCGAGATCGTTTGTTAGGAATTAAATTAATGAACTGTTTCGTTTTTAGAAGGGTGGGCGCTTAGGTCGGTTTTAAGTAACGAAAGAATGATCGGTTCGTTACTGTATGCAAAAGAGATTTGTACTTGAATCCGAAAGGTTTTATTTTTGAAGTTGCTGTTCCGTAAAAGTCTGAAGCTTTTCATCACGTATTTTGAACTTTTATGCTATTACTCGATTATGTAAGTGAGTATCAACTGTGAATCTTAATTTAAATTTAGAAAAGGTTGTATCATAGATAAGAGATAAAAATTATAATTATAAATTATTAATTAAAGGTACCCACGTAATCTTCTATTTATCACTTACATTTTTATCTTATATTTTTCAATGGAAATAAATAATATTGTCAGAATAGCAGTTAATATTATTTTATTGCTTAAGAAATACATACTCATTTAATATGAATTTACAGAAATAAAATAATTTAATTGCGTAAGAGAAAGAAAATGAAATGAATACATCATACATTCAGAAATATATAAAGAATCCTCGAATAAGTTTGAATAAGATTCCATATGAGGTTAAGCTTTCAGTTGTTATTAATACAAATTATGCTATAATGTTTAATTATTCATCTTATTTTTTTCTTCTACATTGAGGGAAAATAGTATAGAACTTTTGAGAAATAATTGTAGTACTTAATTTTCAGGACTGATATAACAATTAAGTTTATCAACTTTCACGTTTTGGAGCTTCAAATTCTACCATTATCACAGCTTATAGTTCTTAGAAATATTTATGAATTTACGACTGTAATTGAATAAATTTATTAATAAGAATATAACAGGTCTTAAAATTATTTCTCCCCTTTTATTATAAATAATTAATTTGGGGATTTTATTATAAATAATAACTACAGTGGAGTTAAATTTAGCATATATTGAACATAAAATGGTATCTTGGATAGTGATCACTTGGATGACGTACTTGAATAACGACGAGTTCTTGAAAGCAAAAAAACAAATGTCTTGGGTAATGTGAATCAACCCCACAGTGACTAGTCATTATAGAGCCATTACTATGCTTATGGGATATCACACCTTATGTATAACGACTGTTTTATTTAACATCTATTATTTTAAAACAGATTACTGTCGTTAATAAAGGTACATTTGTATTTATAACACATCACACTTCAATTTCCACGTGGATTCGGTATGCGTTTAAATAAAATCATTTCAAGATGACGTTTATGAAATCACATCTAGATTTAATTGAAATTTAAAAAATATTTTCTTTTCAAACTTTCTGCTGAATTAAAATATAATGAGTATTCAAATTTATTGCCATGAATTTTATATGATTTATCAAATTAAATGCAGATTTTTCGAATTTTCTTCCTTATGCAATTGCAGGAATGAAAGATATTAGAAACTCAATACATACAACAGGAAAACTTCAAAATATACTTTTCAGTTGAAAACTTTTTCAACCTCACATAAAACATTTTTATAAAAGAAACCTGGAATATTATTTGTTGTGAATAAACAGGCCGAACATTATGTAAATTTTATGCGACTGAAACAACTATTTTAAGCCCAGCGCTTCCAACCAAATTTATTTCAAAATCCCGGATGTGGTCAAGAAGTACATTCATTGGGTTATTTCCTGTGAAGAAAAACAGATTCTTTTTCAGTAATATGCTCTATATTCCACACTCTTGAATTTTTCATATCTATCTCTTGGCCAACGTTTTTACTCGACTCAGAGAACAAGTGCTTACGGAGGGGGCTCGAGCAGAAATTTCTATTTCTTCTGATACGAACAGCAAAAATAGATTCTTGTATGGGGTGCTACTCAAAAGGGAATACTTATTCTTTCTATTTCCGTTTTTTGAAGAAGGGGGTGGACCTATAATACAACTAAAAGTTTTGAGAAACAGTGACGTAAGTGAAAAAAAAAATCTTTTTTTATTTAAGAGAAATGATTTTTGAAAAGATCTTTTCTAATATATTTGGTCCCATTCTGTACATTGAAAAAGAATGTAACCTTTCATTTATGTAACAATTTATTAAGAGCTCACTTCTTTTAAAAAGTACTTCAAAAGAGAAAGGATTGTAGATATAACTATAAGTAAGTAAATAATTTACACCAAGGATTCAAAAGTTGTATTCCATACTTACACTTTATTAATTTGTAATAATAGTTTGTTATATTTTCCCTGAGAGTAACATTTTATACATCATACATTTTTCAGTGTGCACCTCTTTAAAGGGAACATTTATCCTTCCTATTTTTTTCCTATTTTTCTTTTCTTTCTTTTTTTATAATTTTTCTTTTTAAAAAATAGGGGGTGCTCTTATAATACAACTAAAAGTTTCAAGAAACATTGCTGCAAGTAAAAAAATGATCTTTTCTGTCATATTTGGTCTCATATCTGTACATTTTTAAAAGAACTTACCATTTTATTTATGTATCAATTCGTTAATAGTTGACCTCTTTTAAAAAACACTTCAAAAGATGACGAATTTTTAATGTAATTGCAAAAGTAGTAAATTATTTTAGTCAGGTTTATAAAAATTATTCTTCATTTATAGTTTAGTAATAATATGTAATCATCATTTACTGTAATCTTTAATATTTCTATTCATTCAGAAATTTAAATTTTGAAACTGCTTAAGAATTCTTTTCTTTTCAATTCTTTTTATACCATTGTTCGTATTGAACAGGAAAAAAAAAAAACTTTGGTAAGGAAATGAAATACGATTAACCATTTTTAATACATTACACAGTTGGAAAATAGTAAATACAAAAGATTAAAATACATGTTTTATATTACTATTAATTGTCTTATATATGTGTGCATTTTTATAAAACTATTGCACCTTACAACCATTTTTAAAAAATATTTATATTGATATAATTAAATATTAGAGATAATATCTAGCAAACTTAATTTTTTAATAAAAATTAATTATAGAAAAGAAATACTTGAAATTTTTTTTATCAATCTATAGTTTATAATTATGTTTCCATTTAAAATTATAAAAATAATTTCAAAATTGAGTTAAATATTCTCGTTGAAAAATTCCTGTAATTATTCATTTGTAATACACCCACAAAATTTTAAGTTATCTTTGCAAGGAAGAGTAAATTCTACGAAAATTTTTGTTATGTAAATGCGAATTATTATACAGTATTTTTTGTTCTGTTTCTTAGAGTTAAAAAATAAGAAAATTTAAAATAGAGCTAAAATACTTTTTTTAAAGTTCTGCTGCGTTAATTAGTATGATTTTACTTTTTTAACAATGATTAAAATTTTCAGTTAAAATTTGAAGACAGTGTATTTGTAGAGTTTTTAATTAACCTATAAGTTTTGAGCAACAAAATTAAGTTCTGGAAAATACTGAAAACTCTAAGTAATTCTTTTTATTCAAAAAATAATTTATGGAAGCTATCAGATTGAGATATATAACAAAAATAAAGAGAGTATTTGGAAGATTATAGTTCAACTAAGTATAATTGGTAGCAGAGGATAATAGGGTACAAACTGTAACGTAATATTAAATCGTATTTAAATTTTTATCCAGACTCACGTATCTCATTAAGCACCAGATAGAAAATATAATTAAGAGCATTAATATTTATTTATAACATAAACTAAATTGCTATTATCCCAATTCTCAACTGTTTCCGAGAGGAATCTTATTTATCAGAAATTAAAAAAAAAAAAAGAAAAAGAAGAAAAAGAGAAGAAGCTTTATACATTATTAATTTCAAGAAAGGAACAAAGAAAAAATAGAAAAGAATAAATTAAAGCAATAGTCGTTGTAAAATTAGGGACGTATTTCATATAATTATAAATTTTCAAATGACATTTGAGATAATCAGACAAGTTGCACTAATACCTTTCAATAAATGTGCGTTTTTCAGGATTCATTTAATTTTTATATCCCTTTCATTAGCAAGGTGAGACATTTTAAAATTTAAAAGTATTCGATTCAAAACGCCTTGGAGTAAATCCAATTATTTGTGAGTAGCAAATACTTTTGTCTCAGATAAATTAACGTTAACAAACCGTGCAGAATTACAAGTTGACGAAACCCATATATATTTCTATTAAATTTATATAATTTTAATTTTTTGTATTGTTGATTTAATAATTAAACCTCGAATAGTATTTTGTCTATTTTTACAAAAAGTAGGAAGATACAATATCCAATATTAAAGACTAAAATTAATGAACATTTAAGTAATAATGAAAGGTTTTATATTCTCAAAATTTGATGCTGAAATAGAAAATTTACATATTGCTTTTCTTTAGGAACGTTTATATCGAAACATTTTCAGTGTGAAATATTTATTTTGACAAAATAAGATTATAATTAAGTGTGGTATTTTTTTTTAAATACCGATATATTAACGAGTGTTTATTTTTCTGTGGACAAGAGCTATGCGATTTTGCTTTGAAAGGTTAAACAATTTTAACCTTATATTTTATCTTGTTTATTATAGTCATATTCTAAAGCTTTCATTCCAATTTTTTATTTTTAGTTTTCTAAATATACTTATATCTGTAATGTATATTAAGAACAATATGTTTTAAAATTACGCTGATGCCTAAAATATAATAAAAACTCCTAAGTCTCATGCTTTAACGTTTAAATAATGTAACGCATAAATCGGTGTGAAGAGAATCTTTGGTCTTCAAGTAAATTTTTAATACATTGCAGTTGCCCTTAGATTCCGAATAGATCGAATTGCTTATCGACGGGTCCACAAGCGTGTGCCATATACAACTCATCAAGAAAGAAATTCACTTAAAGAGAAAATTATCAAGTAAATTATTTTGCAAAAAACTTTAGAAAATTCCAAAGGCAATAAATGTTTTATTTCTTTTACAAAGAAACGTTTTCAAATTTTGAATAAGATTTTCTGTTTATAGGTACATTTTGTTTAAGACATAATAAAAAAAAACTAGCAGAAATCATTTATTAAAATTAATTTAATAAATTTTCTAGAATCAATTCAAGAATACGTTCGAAATGTACATATAATTTGTTTGAAATTGATAATCTTATAATTATTTACATATTTTTGGAATAAGTTTGGATAGTTTTCTAAAAACCAATCAGTAAAATGAATTTTGTTTGGAAAATAATTTTTATTTAAATTTGCTCACTTTAAACTTATTCAACAAAATAATCTGAAACTTTGAAAGAGATAAATACTCATTTCCTTATGTTTATATATTTATAATTAGGAATTAATATAACATAACTGAATTACAGACGCAATAGAAAATAATTATAGAAAGCTAAAAAGCTTTTTAAAAGACTTATTCATTGAAAATCATCTTATTTACAATTATATTTTTCTATTTAAAATTTCCTCTGAACTTCTTTTTGGTTCTTCGGCTTTCTGTAAAATAATATTGTAATTGGACATGGAGCTTTGTCTCGTACAAAATGCACTGAATAGCGTATATCATTTTAATGAATCTAATAAATCTATAATTGCTAAGGTAAGGGAAATATAATTACTCCATTTGTACATTCAGTGTTTAATACCGTAATTACCACTAATTTATTTAATTGATAATATAATGAATTCCATTCCTTTAGCGTTATTTTAATTATACAATTAAATTCGTATTTATTATCATCGTCATTACCAGTTTTCTTTCATAAAATTTGATATTTGCTTAGGTAATAAGATTGATTAAGATTTAATGTAAAATTCATTCCCTGTATTTTCTTTGAAACTCGAGTGCTAATATCGTAATCATGTTAGTAATATTATCTTTATCAAAATGTGTTAAATAACTAGTTCAAAATAATATTTATTTTTAATGCTATTAAAATCGTACTCATTAAGTTTAGTAAATTAATTACTAATTCTTTATTGGTACATTATTTCAGCTGCTTTCGGTTCCTTCAAGTAATTCAGAATCTGATAATTTTTTTTTTCTCAAAAATAAATGAAAAATATTTAAATTTCCTAAATTTTTCTATAAAACTCCTATCTTTTCTTTTAATATATATTTATTTCTGGTTCGTAAAAGTCAAATAGACAAATAGAAAGATATAATTTTTTAAAATATACTTTTGCGATTTTAATTTTGTATTCATGAAAAAAAAAATTATTAATGAAAATTAATTTTTATGTAATGAATAACATATTTTTTTATTCTTTGAGGGTTTTTTACGAGCTATTATCAGAATTAAAAAATCCTTTTTATACAAGAAGAATATTGTTATCAATTAATGTGCGAAATGTTTTCATAATGACATTATATATCATTATTCAAACAAATTCAATACAAATTTAATTTGGTTAGAGAAGCATTTATTAAACTTTTAAACGCGAGACTCTTTTTATTTATATCATTATATATCTAAGCAACCAGTATTTAAAATGCCATTACATTTTTTTTAATGTCTAGCTGATAACACGTGACTAATTACTGCTTTATAATAGATATCGTATTCCTCAAAAGAAATTTGCATTTTATTAAATCCTGTTTAGCAGTAATTATTATTAGTGCAAACGAGTTGAAGTTTTGAATATAGTAATTCACTGATAAAGCAAGTAATCAAAAAAAAATCTTTATGCATGATAGAAATTTAAAAACTTTTGAAAATTAGTTAAAAATGAGTTCTAAAGATATGAAATTTTAAAAATGTTGTTCTTTAAATTAGAACAACTTCAATGGACAACCTACTTTTTTTATACATAAAAATAAAATCTTTTCAAAAGTGTTACGCGATTAAGTAAAATATTCGTTGGAAGACATCAGAAAATTAAATGAAATGAGTTTTGATGGATGAAATAATCTACATGAAATTTGTGAAGCAAGTTATGTAAGCATATAGTTTCTGAAATTTAATATTCATTATAGTTAAATTATCAAAAAAAAAATGTTTATACTTCAACAGTATTAATACAACTTTTCATTTTTTTAGCTGTGTTATGAATAAATTTCTACAGTTCGATTATATTATTCCATTTAATTTCAAAGTTATTTTTAGTGTTAAAAAATAAATTAAAAATTATTGATAAAAAAGTAAATCATAATATATTATGTGCATTTTTCTGATAGTCTTTTTAAAGCAATTTTTGTAAAAATAAAAAGAACTCTTAATTATCCCAATTTTGTTGTTGTAAAGAAAAATACATGATATTTTTAATTCAAAGTGATACCGTATTAATTATTACCTAATTTTATTTCAATTTCGACTAAAATGAATATGATACGATTATAGTCTTAAAAGAAGTAAAAATGTAGGACATTCAAAGGATTATCCATTTTCTTAACTGAAGGAGTTAATGATTATGAAATGTTTTTAATTATTTATATAAAAAATATTTCTCTTGAAAAATGTTGATTTGTTCTTTTTTTTGGACCCTTTTATAAGAATCGTGGGACCTTAAGCAAATTAAAATTTTCATTTTCTAAGGTAACTGAGACTTGTTCGATAAGAGAAAATGAGTTTATTTTAATACAGATTTAAATAATCCCCACTCTGTTTATATAAAAGCAATGGAGCTCTTATTTTAAGAATGATATATTTGTATACTTTATAAAATGTTTATGTAAATATAAGTTCTCTTATATAAATAAATAATTATATGAGAGCAATTAGAAATCAATTGTTATATTTACATTTTCAAATTAAGTATTTAATTTTAGATACATCTTGCATAAATTCCATTTCATTGATATTATTGAAAATTCATGCAGTACTTTTAAGTACGATATTCTAAACACTAAAATAATTATAATTTTAAATTTTGATTTTAGGAGAACAAAACTTAAATTTTAAAATCTTGATATTCAAATTTCCAATAATTTTTAAACAAATATTGCGCTATATTTAAAACCCATGAGTTTTTAACAGAGAGAAAAAATACAGAGAGTTAATGTATAGTAAATAACCTAACTTTTTTTGCAATATGGAATATATCATTTCTATGAGAAAAGACAATTTTTAGAAGGGTGTATCAGAATATTAAGAAACACCCATAGAGACAAACGGAAATAAACATATTTTCTTTTTACTTAGTATAATTGCGTTGAATTTTTGGTTCAATTTTCTACTGTTCCATTTATCAAATTCTCATTAATATTACATCTGTAGAATCAGTTAAACTCCTTCTAATGTTTTAACAGTAAATAAAAAAAATGTAAAATTTTAATTAAAAAATTTCTAAGTTAGCTTAGATAATATATTGAAAAAGTGATAGCAAAGTATTTCTCTTTATATATATTTTCTGAGGATTCGATGAATTGGTAGCCTTTTTTTTTTTCTAGAAACATGTATTTGAAGATTTTCTTACAAATACGTATTTCAAATACCGGACTGCTATTATTTAAATCTTACTTTTATTTAGGTTAAATAATTTCACAGTCAAAAAATTATTTTAACTAAGAAGAAAATACGGAACTGTTTCTTCTAGGAAAATCTACAAAATGCGCCCTAATGGTATCATCTCTTTAACCTCTAAATTCAGTTTGAAAAACAAGAAAAAGAACCCTTTTTTTGCGAAAATAAGATTTACTGCGGCTTAAACCGAATCAATCGTTGAAAAGGAGAGATCTCAAAACTAATTCAATACTTCCAAAACCAGACCACTTCTTATTTCCAGAAGTCACAACGTCAACAAATCGCGCATTACCTTACCCTGTCCACTACCAGAAATTTCTTTTTCATGTGTTCTTGCCCATGGTTTACCCTTTCCGCTGAGCCTTCGTCTCCTCATATAACAAGATTCATTTCCTTTTAGGAATTGGGCCAGAAGGAATCCCCTAGTCCGATGGAAGGACAACAAACCCAGTGTCAACAAGAGGAAGGAAGACAGGAAATTCAGCTGGGAATTCCGTGAAAGAGTACATAGTCCTGGAACAGCCCCAAGGCATCTCAGGAAATGGGAAGATCCTCGTTTGAGTTCCAAGCCATGATTGTCCAAACGCAATTCTTGTGGATATGATAGCAAGAACTGTGCATGGACATCAATGCTTGAGGCCAGAATGCGACATGAATGGAATGCGTAACCTTTTATTATTTATTTATTATTATTTAGGCTTGGTTCCTTCCTGGATGTGGTTACAACTAATGCGGAGGTTTATTTTATTTTATTTCGATCGGAATGAATTTTTCAGTTAATTCTTTAAGAAAGTAGTTAAAATTACAAATGCACATTTTCTTATTGTAAATGTTAAGCAAAGATGGTATGACTAGACATTAAACTTCGTAAAATTTCGATCATAGAATACAATCGAAGAAAGAAAAGGATTATGAGAATAAAACATAGAATATAAATCTAATGTAATTCTAGCAAATACATATAAGCAATATCAATTCCATAGCGACAAAATTACCTATTTGAACTATTTATTCAGTTATTTTTTTCAATATTATACTACATGTGTATACTCTATCAATGTATCTAGATAAAAATTATGTAAAAATTCATTTTTTTACTCAGAATATTTTTGAAATTTATGTTCCAATAGATCCATAAATTTGAATATAAAAATGTTTAAAGAAGTATTAATCTATTATTACACAATATAACTAGTTTTCTGGGTGTTTTCCTTAAAAAATATTTCTTAATTATGAAGATAGAGTTGTATACAATCTCTGTAAAGAATAGTTTATAATCTCCAGATATTTTATTTAGCTGGAACGTAAAATAAAAATAAATAAATAAATAATAAAACGCTGAGAAAAATAACCTAGATTTGAGTTACAGAACTTTTTAGAATTTAAGGAACTGTTTCAGGTATATTATACTTTTCTGGAACCTCTTTCTCTCTCTCTAGTTTTCAACTTCAAAATTTTGCTTTAAGGTAAATAAGGGAACAAACAGCTTAAAAATTACGAAATAGACTCGGTTTCATAAAAAAAAATTCTTACCATTTACCCTCAGTTGAAATATCGAGCTTTCTCTTTTTGAAATAGAAGAGACTAATACATTTTCAGCTCATTTATTATTACTTAATGAGCAATATAATTTTTCTTGTTACTGATGATCTCTTTCCTTCTTGATGGTACATCGTAGATACCATTTCCGTTCTTTTCCGAAACGAAAAACTTGAGCAGTGCTTTGTTGAGACCTGTTCCATTTCAGGATTTTTTTTTTTTTTTGATGTTGGAAGGAGAGAAGTGTACTGAAATCAGATGTTTCTATGTCTGATGAGTATAATGTATGCTACGTAATTTCCCAGTCTAGTTCTGTGATTTTCTGGAAAGTAGCCAAAGCAGTATGTGGCCTGATGTTGTCGTAGTACTGTATGCCAACGAATGTCGCTATTTCTTTGAATGATTTGTTCAAAGAATCTATTTACCGAGAATACTTTGAGAATTGAGCTTTTCATTAGGTTTTAGTAGATCAAAGTGAATTGGTAATTTAATGTCCCACCCTATTCACAGTATTTTGTTATTGAGTTTCAAACTCGATTTCTGAGGTTATCACATTAGAAAGAAGTCATAAGTAACGATGAAAATTATAATGTTTATTAAATGTTATAAATATTTTGATCAAGCATTTTATATATATATATATATTATTTCAAAAATGAAGTGAATTGTCTGGTAGATCTAATATTTTTCATCATAATGACATGCATCATTGTAGATTAACCTTTTTGTGTTATACATATATGTATAAAGACAATAAGTATTAATTTATCAGAAATTAAATTTCTATATGTAGATTACTTGAATTCCTTTCAACAGTGAGAGTGAATGATTTGTTCCCTGATATTACATTATTTTATTCTCTTTTTAAAAAAAATATGGTTCCTAAATTTTAGAAAGAACCCGTGTCACATTAGGTTTAACATCGTAATAAGGATTTGAAGATTTTTTTCTAATTAAAAGACCTTTCTGAAATGTTGGAAAGTCATACAGTTACTGAGAAAATTAGATCTAAAATAAGCTTTAAATACCATTAAATTTAATTTTATATTCAAAATTTAAATGAAACTATCATTTCATCTATAATTTAGTTCGAAATATTTTTACGCGTATGGATTAGTAAAAAGTCTGATTTGGGTGAGATTTAAATCTCCACCTTTGTCTCAAGTGTAACAAATGAGTTTCTCCTCTTTTTAGAAGTAATGTCTAGACAAGCAGAAAATAGTTAAGGCTTGATTTTAAAGAATATTATATACTGAATTTTACTATATCCCATTTGTCTTAATTTTTTTTAACTTGTTAAACAATACGGGAAAGTTTGATAAAAGATTTATTTTTATAAATAGGTTCATTTCTGTATATTGACCATTTTTTTCCATCCTCTTGATTTCAAAATACAAAAAATCTTTTGAAGTATAAAACTAATAGAATTTTCTTGCCCAAAAATTATCATAAACTAAAATGACTTACAAACTAAACAGTTGAAGGCTAATTTTTAAATATTGGAGTCAAATAGATCTATAATAGCAAGACTGGATGCGGTTCTAATCAAAAACACCTCTTTCAATTCATATTTCGTCTAAACGAGCTCTCTTACATAACTTTTTGAGTACTGTTGTGCATAATGTCCAACTGTAATGAAAAATTAATGAAATAAAATGCAATTTCAAAAGTCTCCGTTAGACATTTTACTATGCATTGTTGCAGTAAATTTATCAATGCATACAAGTCATTTAATGTTGGTAAGATGAATGTTCAACACGCTTAGACAGTATTTGTTACCAGAGATTAAAATAAATAAGATTTTATAACATAAATACAGGGATTTATTTGAAACTCATAGGAAAAATTTAAGGGGTGATAGGAAATATCTAAGCAAGCAGTTTTCACCTTACAATACAAAGATGGAGAGCAAGTGGTGAACCGCAAGACGGCCTTGTACTTTAAAGCATGATACGCAAAGTTTCTTAAACATCGTCATTTCTATAGTTAATTTTAAGAGACAGGGCCTTTTTCTGATTACTACACGCCGTTATGCTTCCAGAACATATGGACTGATTAGAACATATGGAATCAACATATGTTTTAATCATCAGAACATATGGAATCAACATATGTTCTAATCATCAGAACGTATGGAATCAACAATAGAAATGACGATGTATAAGGAAACTCGCGCTTCATGTTTTCCACTACATGGTTCACTTCTTGCTCTCCGCATGTGAATTGTGTGGTGAAAATTTCTGGTTAAGATATTTTCTGTCACCCCTTAAATTTTTCCCCATGAGTTTCGAAACACACTGAGTTCTCAAAGAAAATGGTCTTAAACCCTACATCGCAACTCGAATTGCCTTTAAGACATCAAGACATAGGTCTATGCTTCTCACTTAGAAACTAAAACCTCTATACATTACATTTGAGAATAAGAAAAGGTAGCATGTTCTGATGAGTCTCATTTCAGACCGTATTGCACATATGGAATGATTCTTGAGTAGAACAGACATCTACGAAGGTATGGGCACTGTTTGTCAATGAAACTGTCCCGGCTGTATTCGTAATTATATGAGATTTTATTAGCTGCAAATTCTTAGGACACCTGGAACGTGTGTATACCACTGTGAGTAGTAAGTAGTTTGCACCCTTCGAATGATGAGTTTGCCAGTGTGTTACGAAACATCCTGTATTCACGAAATGAAACATATTTTACATAATTTTGAAGTTCAAACTTATCGCTTTATATTAAAGATTTAATTCATAACAAACCAGATTCATTCATACTTTTTGTAATATAATCATTGATGCAAGCATTTGAAAATAGTTAATCTCTAAATAAAATGATTAAATATTAAATACCGTATGTATCATAGTCCATTGAAATAACATCCAAGCTATAATACTCCATAGAATTTAAATGAGAATAATTAAATAAATGGATGGAACTTATATTTATATTTATCTGAGTTGCGATAGTTATATATTCTGAAACAATTTTCATATAAAAATAGTTTTTGTGAAACTAGGAGGCATCAAAATAAATATAAAAAATACAATGAAGAGTTTGACTGAAGTATATTATTTAATAAATAGGATCTGAATTATGATTCATCTCCAGATGACTTTACAAACATATTCTAATTAATAACTGTTCAACAATGAAGCAAGTAATGAAATAGAAACACAAAGTAATTGAAAAACCACGCTTTCGAAAATAGTTAGTTTGGTTTTAAAAAATTTAATTTAGTGTGGTAAGCCTGTTTAAATACAAACAGAGATCAACAGTTGTAAGGAGGCAATAAGAAATGACATTTATTCGAACGCTTATGATGGAATAGGTAAACTTGTTACCTAAAGGCCGATTGTAATCTCAGGTACTAGAAAGAATGACATTCTTAATGAATTCAAGCAATTTCTACCCCCCATAGGACAATCGTTCGAAATTAATACGCCTCGCAAGGACTTACATACTTTAAGTTTCTATAGGCATCATAAACATCAACATTCATTCACTAACTCAAAATTATTGTCTTTGGTGGACGGATATTGGCCTTGAGCTTAGTTGTAAGAGATTTAAACCTGATATATTCGGGTCCACATGCATGTACTTAACACTCAGGGTTGACAACCACGCTAGAAAGGAATTTACTCCCTGGTAACTCTTCTACTCTTGTAGGTGTTAGTAGCGACTTGTGAGAAGGGAATAAGCTGCATACTTCTTCCTGAGGAGGAAAACTTTTTACTTTACTGTTGATTGGTTGCCTGAACGAAATTTTGAGAAGAAAGTTTTTCCATCCATTTTTGAAATTAATATACAATCCCGTTTTCTTTCCTTACCTAAGAAAACCGAGCTCAACCAAAAAGGGTTTAGAACAATTGATCAAGTCTTCCAGGAAGACTAAAACTCTAATTAATTTATATAAGGAGAAAGTATAAGAATTAAAATAATTACTCAATAATGTTTCGAGTAACCAACACTAATAGAAATAAAAAGACATAAACAATCAGTCAACAAAAAAAAAAAAAGGATAATTATTTTACTAGAGAACAAATTCCCAAATAGAAACACGAATAACAACGCAACATCGTAGAATGCTCACACACAGAGCAAACAATATGAGAACATTTTCACATTTTTACAAAATGAATAGAGATCGACACACAAATGGAAGGCAAAAAATAATCCAAACAAGTTCCAGACAAAAAAAAAATGATAATAATATTAGGAAAAACAGAGTATAAAATGAAACTATGTCATGATTAAAGATCAGGGTTACTCGAAATTTATTTTCTCAAAAATGCAACATTCATATCAATGTAAATATGACTTGTAATAAAAATACCCACATAGATAAAGTAACAGGAATATGCATTGCATCAGGACTTTAAAGGGTAACAAGGCACGCCAAGATTTATTTGCATTAAAAGATATTATTACATTTAAAAAATGGCATATTAGAATTTTTGCAAATTTTAGCTTCAATAGCAATGCAAGAGACTACCTTGGAATGGATAATTAGGTTTCCCAACAAAGGATTAGATTTTACAAAATGACACTCAATTCATTCTCTGTTGCATTGAGTGCCCTTTCGTGCATTTTATATTGGTATCATTGGCAGCCTTTAGTGGTTGATATGTTGCGTCTATTTGACGCATGTTCCACTGACGTTTATATCACTAGTCATGACCTTAGGAATGGGGTTCTTAGCTAGACACACTGAGGTAATATTTGCGGTGGGAGTTTGTTTAAACAGTAGTGCTAAGCTGGGATATACATTTATCTAGTTTCCGAATTATAGGTAACCACTTCGACTGATGATCTTGACCGTGATTGTGAGACTTTTTTGAATAGGAAAATTTGAACTGTAAATTATATCTTCGGATCATGAAACAATTTTACCGGTGTGCCTTTGACAACCATGTCAGAAAGTAGTCCTCTACTGGGGCACTTATTTCGAGTTCATACGCTCTCTCTCTCGTTGTATTGAATTATATGAGGGGGGGATCGTGGCATTTTCCCCGTTATTTAGTTTTAGAGTGGTTTTCATATAAAATCAGTTTGTTTTTATTTATATGTTTTATTCATTGTATCCTTGTTAAAAGTATTGTTACCCATTTATTAATACAAAAGCACCTCTAAAATATTGTGTAGTTAGTATGCTTATCAGCGGTCTGTGCATAAATTATATACAGACATCTTTCATGTTATATATAAAACACTAATACTGATTCTAATCTACAGTCTCAAACAACTTGGCTGTGAAAAATCAACTCTTTGTCTTCATTTTCAGTAACAACTAATCAGATTGTATTTATTCCATCCACCTATCGTCAATTAAAAATTACGTGCTTCGTAGTTATTGTACATATTGAAGACATAAAGTGAACCTTTTTTTCTTTGGCATTTATTTAAGATATAAAATTCTATATTTAAACTGTTTTATACTATAAAATAGCCTTATGTAATAATCCTTAAAAACAAAAATACTTACTACATAGTAGGGTTAAAATGTTCCCTGAATCGATGGTTGAAAATTTATTGAAAACAAGGGTAGTACTTCTACTTTATTTTCTCTTAAACTACTGTACTTCTGCATCTACGCACTTGTTCCACCGTTCATGTAACTGTTAAAAACACCCGTGAAAAATATTTATGAAAAATGACTACAATTGCTTCGTCTCATTTTCCTTACCTCTTTTGAATCAATAAGATGGAGTCCCTTAAATTTTCATTAAAACCCACGATATTGTCATGCAACAAAAATTAGTTTTTCATGCTCATATTCATATTGCTTTCATTTCATTGCATCTCGTAACTCATTAAGGTTCTCCATGTAAAATTATTTGTTGACAATTATTCATGTGTTTACATTGGCAATTTGTTGAATAATTTCAACACTCTCGTCTATGGTGGAAAAGGAGAAAATCTTCTCCGATGATTATCCTTATTATACGTTAGACCTTGAAGAAAACGTTTATTCCATTTACAAACTACCGTTTTTTCTTATTGTATCATTTCTGGGCGTTTTCACCGGCATCTCACGATTCTCTGATGATTATTTGTCCAGCAATATGTAGAGGTTCATTTTGGTACCCTACTCTTAAGACGTATTAAAGTTGGACCAATGAAAACTCCACTTTGTCAAGTATAACCTGCAGATTATGCTGAGAGTAACGTAAATGTTTGTCGATTGGCTTGGCATTTGGTACTAATAACAACATAAAAAGAATAAATTTTCGCCTCCAACGAACCCTTACTTTTAAGTAGGCAATAGTTTCAGGTACTTTTTGAACGTACAATGTATACTATGAAAGAAGAACATAAACTATTAACAAATATATTATGAATAGCGTTATGGACTTGTTATATATTAGTAGCGGTTTAGGATTTTGTAATTCCAAAATGTCACTAATGTATAGAAGAAGGAGGTTGCATGTGAAATCCGTTGACGGGCCAAGTCTCCATGTTTAAATGGCAGGCAAGTAGAGGTGGGGTACAATTCAGGTTTCGACATGCTTTTCTGAACTTGGTTCAAAATTATGAGATGCATGGACAATGTTAAATGAACTTTTGGTTTGATTTTTGATTTGACAAAGCGTCGAAAATATTGAACAAAGAAGGTTATTTAATTTTTTAATTTCTTTTGTATTTATTTTACCAATATGTGTTTGAAGGGAAGAAGTACTTGAAAGGGGGATTTCGAGTGAGAATAGAGGTCCGTGAACTTCTGATTAATATAAAAAAGTAGAAGGTTCAAAACTAATTAAAAGAATAAACTCTAAAATGAATTTAAAATCTACATATATTTCTTTGTTTTTTGGGTGTCTATGCTGCCTCAATTATCTGATTTGACTCTCTCTGTTATATCTTTAAACTTCAAAATCAATCATTTATTTCTATTTAAATTGATCGGAATTACAGAATTTTAAAATAGTGTATATGAAAATGTAGCTCTTAAAATAATGCACATTTAATGCACATTCATTAGATATTTCTAAGAAATACCCTTATTAATTTCTAAATGAAAATTAGCTTGATTGATTGCATTACAAATAACTATTACTGATTTCAAATTTCATAGTTCTCTAGTCCATACAAACAAAATATTTAATTTTCCGGCAAACTAAAAATCCTATATCAACATAAGAAAGACTAGAATCTCAAAATTGGTATACTTCTGATAAAACCTGGAAGGAAAATACAGATTTCAAATCAGATAATATCCAATTCTGATCTTTTTGAAGCTTCCGTTCGAGTCTTTCTGAAAATCTCAAGAATTTCGAAAAAGCCAGAAAGGAAGCTTCATTCAGCTTCTAAAGAAAATATTCAATAAAGCCAAGAATATTTTTGTACAGAATAGAATATTTTCATGTACAGAAAAATGTGCGGAAAACTTTAAAATGGTATACCATCCACAATATATTTCAAATCATTCACTATTTTTCCTTGCTCAGCTTGCATATTATCAAAAGAAAAATATGTTCAATCGTATATAAATCTGTCTGAATAAACAAAAAAAGAAACCTATCTTCAAAAATCACAAAAAAATGATGCATCTCCTCGAAGCTTCTTGCATTTACTTGATTTCTGACATCTTATAAAGAGAGAATTCAAACATTATTTTTCATTGAATCCAGTTTATGTAGAAATGCGTTCAGATTTTAAAATAATAAGAAAAACTTCCTATATAATATCAAGCAGAAAAATCCCTTATCATTTTCTCACTATTGTCAGAGTTTTATTGTATTCTTCTTCTAATTGAATTTGAGATTAGGGAAGGACGCTTGAAGAAACTAGTTTTCTTCGTAATTTTGACAACAGAACTTTTTTTTTAAAAATCCATATCACCAAAATTCTTAATAACTGATATGATTGTAATTCTTTTTTACTTACAAAAAAATTATACTCATTCTTCAATTTATTTGAAAATTTTAATTTCTGATAGAAGGATTCTTAACGCTGCACTCAGAAACAACACAAGGGTAGCGAAAAATAGTTAAGTGACGAAGACGACATTTAAGAAAGCATCTCCTTCTTAAAATAGCCACACTACGCCATCGGATGGAATTGGATCATAATCTGCCCCGGGTATTAAGTAGTATTTGAACTGAAACCCACAACTTAACGTAAACAATGCTGAATTTGAGTTCTACGGCCATGATCAATGGATTACCGAGGTCACTCATATGGATCTCTGATATAATCAGACGTAAAACACAGAGAAAAAAAGGAAGAAAAGAAAATAATAAATGGAAATGAAGTGAGGAGGGATCGTTAGAAAAACCCATATGACATCTTCAGTTTCTACCAATAGAGCAAGCATCAAATTAATTCATCAACTTATGTAAATATGTTAGTTAAGAAATAAATAGGTAGAAGGTTGGTTGCTCATATTTCAGATCGTATTCAAGGTGGGATCATATTTCATTTGGCTGAAATAAATAATCCTTAATTTAGTAAGAAAACATAAATCGGTGTTCCAGAAAAACTCTATAAACTTAAGGAAAAAGAAAATAAAGGATTTTACAATGACAAAAAATAGAGTCGAATAACGAAAAAGATTGATAAACCATCTCCATTTTTCAATAGACAACAAACCCCATTGGAGAAAAGAAAGGATACAGGGTTCATAAGTCTTTTACACTTAACTAAAGAAAGTAAGCATCTGTTGTATACATATATATACACTCATGGACAAAAAATTAGCGCACCAAGAAGGAGTCGTCAAAATGAAACAAAATTTTACATACATAATGACTTCTTTGATATAAGCAATTGATTAGAAACTCAAAGAAAAAAAGGATCATTTGTTTCAGAGGAAAAGGTAAAAGAAAACGGAGGATTTAATACCCTGTTGAACCCTTGTAGCGAGAATGCACGATGCGATACGATCGGGCATTGAGGCATACAAGTTCTGTATGATGTCTTAAGAATTTTTTTTCCATATTTGCTGTAACCTTGCCTCTAATTCGTTCAAACTCGTCGGATGTCCAACTCGCCATCCCAAATGATCCCAAATATGCTCGATTGGAGACAAATCTGGGGATCGAGCAGGCCAAGGAAATTTAATAACAGTGCGGAGATAGTCTTGTGATACCCTTGCCGTGTGAGGCCGAGCATTGTCTTGTTGAAAAATGGCTCCTGGGAGCCGTTGCATGAGTGACAACACATGTGGTTGCAGGATGTCATGGACGTACCTCTGGGCTGTCATGCTGCCACGGATGAATACTAAAGGTGACCGTGTATTGTAGGCAACAACACCCCATACCATCACACCAGCTATGGGAGCGGTGTGTCGCTGTAAAGCAAAGGCAGGATTGAGGCATTCACCACTGGATCTCCACACAAGAACACGATTGTCTTCACTGCTGAGATTGAATCTGGATTCGTCGCTAAAGACGACCTGGTTCCATTCCGATGCAGTCCAGTTTCCTCGTGCGTGGCACCATTCCAAACGGAGGCGTCGATGGGTGGGCATCAAGGGCAGCACACGTAACGGGCGCCGCGATCCCAAATGTTCTTCAGCCAGGCGCCTTCGTATGATTCGAGAAGACACAGGGGCTCTTAGTGAAGGTGCTACCTGTGCCTGGATGGCGGCCGATGAAGCAGTTAGCTATACGCGTGCATTTCTTACAATGTTGCGATCTTCTCAACGATTGGCCTGTTGAGGTCGTACTGAGCCTGGACTTCGTTTAAATGACATCTCTCGGATCCACTGGTCCCAACACCTCCTCATAACACAATCAGAGCTGCCTGATTGACGAGCTTCTCGCCTAGCTGACCACCCAGCTTCAATCAGGCGGATGATTCTCCCCCTCTCAAACTGCGACAGCTGCTCATATTGTCTTCGAAAACGGTGTAATGGCATGTATACCTTAGCTCTTCCTTTGTAAACGATTCAGCACACTGAAACGAGCTTTGGTTACCTGTTTTATACTCCACGGAGAACGACGTTAAACGCCGTCTACCGTCTATATATAATGCGCAATCACGCTGCATTTCTAATCATTTGAATATCTACTCGCCATGTACCTTCATGCCAAGTTTCGTTGCGATTCCGTAATTATTTCTTGGTGCGCTCACTTTTTTGTCCATGAGTGTGTGTATATATATATATATATATATATATACACATATATAGTACAGTTGGAACTATATAAGTAAATTAAGATCTATTTAAATATTGCAAAAATCATAAGAATTCATTGAAGACTAAGAAAAATAATAAAGGAAATAATATATTTGGAAATGGTGTGTCTGGCGTTAAACAGACTAAACGTAATTTTTTTTATTTCTAATGGCAGATTATAAATAGTTACAGCCAAAGAAATAAAAAGAAAACAATTACAATACAATAAAACAAAACACAAAAAGAAAATGAAATGCTGCAACTAAGTTCTTTAATCCAACATATATCTAGCCTCCCATTGACATTCATAAAAAAATGGCTTTCGAAGCACAGAGCAGAGACTAAATGTAATTAAATCTGTTTTAAAACATACCATCCCACTCAGCAAATATCTTATTATAAAAGTCGTTATAACCAAATTCATTTGAACGATAAATACTAACGTATAAAAATTATACACCAAAAACGAGTTTTGAATAAATATATTTAATAAATCAACTTCACTTATTTAAAAATTCGTTAACAATTATTTACTTTTTAAACAATCACAACATGTATGTATATAGTTATATATATATATATATATAAATTACAAATTAAAAAATATATTTAATATTTAATTTAAAGTAAAAGGATTATACATAGAATATTTATCATAAAAAATAACAATTATTGACTTCAATTGCCTGCATCGTTAACTATTTTTGAGGGAAAACATTTTTTTTAAAAAAAAGGTTATCTCTAAATCTAATCTATTTCAAATTGAAAAATTTATGGAATTTAAACTATTAGCAAATAATTAATGATTGATAAATTTATCTAGTTTATTTAATTTGTTTTTGTGAATTTGGTGGATATCGATAACTTTTTTAATTAGCGTAGAATTTCTCAAAGTTTAAAATTTTGTTTGAAAATTTTGTAACTAAATTATTATTACGTTGTATATAATTAATAATTATATTTCAATAGATAGATATATGTATATAATTATTCCAGTAAATGATCTTTATTAATTTGAAATTTAAATGAATATCTTTTATCTGAAATATCATTGTGAACATTTTTATCTATAAGCTGTAATTTTATATGATTGTTTTTTGCTGAAATTTGTTTGAATTAAATTTAAATATATAAAATAAAACGACAGAAAAAATTTATCATCTGAGTTATTTTTATATTGAAGAAGAATGGATCATAAATATATCCCCATGTAATAAAATTATGTTTATCTATAGAATTTTGTTCATAACTATTTAAATTTAAATTGTCTTAGCTATATCTTGTACTGCCTCCTTGGGGTATTCTTTTAATTTGTTTGAATTTTATTGGTTAAATTTAATGTAATTATCTTTAAGAATAAAATTATCTAAAGAATCAACTTTTTAAAAAGATTATCTTATTTAAATTATTTTATTTACATCTTGTTCAAAGAACTCATACAATATGGTCAATATTGATTTGTTTAAAACGTTTTCCAAAGATAAAACTTTGGAATGAGTAATTTTATATTTAAATTTGTTTAATTATATTTAAACTGCTTTCAACTATAATAATGTCTTTGGTTTGTTATCGGTTCTTGTAATTCTCATTGTAACAAGTTACCATTTTTTGTATTATTAGTATGAATTCGGTTTGATACTATTCAAAGTTTAGTGAGATCTTTTAGAAATTAAGGAATTAAGAACCCCGGAAATCATTGAGCTCGATACATCTAGTGTGCATCAGGCTTGTTACGTGGTGGATCTTTAGTGGCATCAAGACTTGAATGTACGACTTTACGAAAACAACATCGGAAATGAGGTCTTGACCACGACCGTGATCAACCGCGGTCGCCTAATACAAATTACATCTCTTATAACAGAATATTAAAAAATAACTGTTACTTGACTCATCTTATATGAAGTTTAATTTGCCATTCACATTCAAGCAAATTAAAATTTTTGTTAATTTTAATCCTACATTTTTGTTTATTTATACACTCAGTTAAAAAATTTTATACAATATGATTATTTTTGCTTAAGAAGTTCTAAAAACATTTACGATTCAAAACTTTTATTTTAATTAGCGTGAAATAAAAACAGTTTATTTATGATATCTAAGAAACTATGAAACTTCTAATTAATGTCTTGAAGCATAAAGTATTTACTGGTCCGTATTAATGAATTTTTTTTATTGTTTTGAATAATTTTTCTAAGAGATTCTTATTTGCACCATAATAAAGCCACAATTTATTAGTGGTTATTAATTGCTTAATTAATGACAGCCACAAAATTAATTAGTTATCTGAAGTTAATTTTAGTTTTCTAAGCAAGAAACAAAAAGTAATTACGGTTTTTATTTATTCAGTAATATTAAATTAAGCAACTTTTTAATTTGGCATCACTTTATTTTCCTTTATTGTTTTCTCTCGTTTGGTATTAACATGAACTTAATCAAAAACCACTAATGAAAAATATAAATACGAAATTGTAGCATAAGTATTTTTGCCGTTTTAAGTCTTTTCTTTAAGAAATATTTTCCAACATAATGGTTTCTTTGAATTTAAATTAGCTATTTTAATTTAAAAACTCTTCCATCACATTTACTTAATTTATATGTGGAAAATACCCTAGCACTAGAAGTAAAAAGGAATTTTTCGATAAGATCTCAGACAAATAAAACTTTATGTCTGAAGCAATGTTTTTTTTTTTTTTTTTTTTTTAAAAAAAGTAGAATGAAAAAGAAGCATATATATAAAGTATGTGAATTAAAAAATATTCATGATCATTTTCACTCAGATTTCCCAAATATTATATTTTTATATTTTGTACTACAAAAACTGTTAAACTTTTGCATTTTGTACTATTTTCCTAAATTTTAAGTCACGTGTTATTGATTTTCACAAAATTTCTTGTAAAGAGTTGTGATATCAAAGAAGGGGTTAAAATAAAGTGCAAGTAACACTCTGACTTTATTGATGTTTTTGTTCCAAAACAGTTTCATCCCGGCAAAATGCAACACCAAGAAAATGTGCCCAGAAAATAATGAAATTTAGTAGAGAGACAACAACGAAAAATACGTTATATTTAATTCGAAATGATATGCATAATACGTACTGAGATTAGCGTAGGCTCAGTAGATCGTAGGACCACCGTGGACAGTGATACACGAAGCAATGTCTAGTACAGAGTCAATGAAAGTAGAGATGGATTCCTGAGGAATGGCTCTCCATTCCTTATCTAGCATTTGCCACAATTCGTCTTCTGAAATCGGCCGTGACAAACTCTGCAAATGGCATCCAATAACATTCCATACATGTTCAGTAGGTGAGAGGATCAATCAGGAGAGAACGGTGGCCATAGAAGCATCTGCATACCTTCTAGAATATGTTGGTTGATGCGAGCAGTGTGTAGTCGGGCGTTATCCTGCTGATAAAGGACATATGGTACCCCCTGAAGGTAGGTGAGTATCACCAGCCACAGCACATCCTACACGTATAGTGGGCCATCATAGTACCCTGATTATGAACTAGAGGTGACCTGGAATCCTAAATAGTTGTGTCCCAAACTATGTAACCATGTTGTAGCTTGGTGGGACGTTCCATAATTGCTACCCGGGTGGGACCTTTCTCCATGTCAACGCCACTCTCGAAAACATCGATCATCATTGGAGAAACATAAGCATGACTCATTAGAGAGCCCGACATTGTGCCATTCCATCGTCCATATCACTCAAGCCCAGGCACCAATGCAGACATTGGCGTCTTTGCCATCGTCTTGAAAAAAAACGTGCCCATCTCACTCTGTTCACCATGCCCCTAGTAAAATTTTCTATCTGCTTTAACTCCTCCGTTGACGACGGTCTGGGGTTGTCTGCTAAGCTGTCCTCTGAGACAAGATTAAATTTTCTACGATGATTTTCTTAGTAGAAATAACGGAATTAAACTCAATATTCTGCAGATTCTTTCCCTTATATCTTCTTCAACGAGCTCTAGAGAGCTGAGCATTTCCTGTCATTTGCATACATTAAAACGCGCATATACCCAGAAATTTGCGTAATTTTCTGGATGTTCTTTCTTTGTGTATCATTTTCAGTGTCGCGTAGTATATATGTGTGTGTGTGTGTGTGTTTATATATATGATTAACATATTGGTATAGATCGTCTCCTATTATTTAAAAATCAACATTAGCACGAATAAAGGCACATGCAATTTTTTCTACGGAGTTTCACTTTAGTAATTAGAAGAGGAATATTGGAATTATTCAAGCAGTTAGAATACAAAAAGCTCTGAAATCAGTTGGAATTATAAGATTGTTGCCAGTTATGTTCAATTTTTCTATACACTGATTGGCAGCGATTCTATGACAACGTTCGAAATTTTTCTATGTCCTAGTCGGCTATGAATACTCTTGTCAAGTTATGTTTGTGTTGTCCAATAAGATTTGAGTATACAGTCCCTCATACTTCTTTGTATCAGTAAAAAAGTTTATCAATTTTCAAAATGATCCGTAAAGTTATCTAGGACGTCAATAAATGTTAAGTTTCTGAAATTAGAACCTTTAGAATAAGCCTCGGAAATTTATTAGTTGAATGAAATTATTTTGCTTTAGCTATTAGCGTACCCTATTTAAAAAATAATACAATTAATTTGTTTGAGAATATTATATGTTTTTGACTGATCAATATATACTTGAATTTATTTTACTATCGTAAATAAAAAAAATTTAAATTTCTCTCGTCCATTTTGAAAAGTTATTTTTATGGAGTGATTATGATTTTCCTTGAATTGAAAAATTTTGAAGTTCTTAAGACCTGGGAGTTTTTAAAGTTTTTACAAAATATGGAGAGTTAGTGTCGAAAAATTTAGTATTGAAGAACATTTTGTTTACTGCTTTAGAACTTGATATTGCAAAGTGTTTATTTTATATTATTAATAACATTCAGTAATGCTCGAAATGCCAGCTAACTAAGAATAAAAATGGATTTGGTAGTTTTCTATCACCTTCCTCGCCAAAAAGGAATTATAAGCACGCCAAATGAGCAATAGTTATATAAAATAATGACTGTGGATTATATAAATTTGTAGAACTTTTTTCTCGTTACCTTTTCGACTTCTTGTAGGGAACTTTCGACTCACATAGAAGTATTCGAGAATATATGAGGTAAAAGCAGACTCTACATTTTTATCGCATATAAGCTTGCAGTAACTAATTTCTTGAAGAACCAAAATAAGATCAAAAGAGGGAAAAGTTAATAAGATTTTTCTTTAATTCCTAGATTATAAATTATTTTAATGATTGTCTTAAAAATGATTCGTAAATCAAATGAGAATGAACAAAATTCAAATTTGAGCCATCCTTCCCCCTCTAAAATTTTTAATAACTTACCGAGTTACATATATTCATTTTCATATTATTTGCTTAAAATGACGGTAATGTTATTTTTAGTTAAATAATATTTAGAAGAGTATAAGTTTTCTTCTATTAATATTATTTAACAGGAATATGTTGATCTACGTTATCGGCAAGACTTTTTTTATTGATTAATTCTTCCCTGGAAGATAACCTATAGCGATTGTTTTTATCGTACATACCCTTTAATATCCACATTTGTCTTCCTACTTTCCCTTTCTCTTTTCAATTATTTGTTATTATTAGGTGAGGATTCCACATTTGAGCTGTATTTTTTTTTTTATTATTATTTTGGGTAAAAATAACAGAATTTATTACATTTTACATTAGATTAAAGAATGATATAAGGTATTTTTGTAAAATGTACAATTTTGTAATATTCACTGAAGTATCAAAAGTCTTAGGATAGCATTATGTAAATACCCAGATTGCAGTTGTATCGCTTAAGAAATGTATTAATGGACAGAGAGTATTCTGAGAGGTCTCATTTGTATTCAAGTGTTTTATGTGAAAAGTTTTCTGGTGTTAATATGGCTGCATAACAAAAAATTAACAAACTTTGAGTGCGGAATGCAATTTGGAACTAGAATTTTGGGGTATTCCAATTCAAAAACTATTAAATAATACCTCACTACTCGATCTACAGTGTCAAGAGTGTACCGAGAAATAAAGTTCAGACATTACCTCCCACAATGGACAACGCAGTGGCCGACCACGTCTACTGCATGAGTGAAACCAGCGACGTCTACGTAAGGTCGCCCCTGTTTCCAAACAAACAATACTGCATCAAATAACAACGAACAATGTAGTATGTCACTATAAACATGTTCGTGAGGACTGTGGAATGAAATTAGGTATTGATGGGATATGGCAGCAGGTGTCAAAGTCGAGAACCTTTATTAAGAACACTGTATCGGCTGAAGGGCTTCTTCTGGGCTTATAAACATATCGTATGGACGGCCCTAGATAATTGGAAAAACATTGTTTGGTCAGATGAGTCATGATTATAATAGCTCAGAGCTGATGATAGTGTTTGAGTGGGGCGCATACACAAAAGGCCATAGGCTCAAGTTTTCAACACGGAACTTTATAAGCTGGTGGTGGCAGTAGTAATGTCATGTTCCTTGGTCACACTGAACCAATTAGTAACTGTAAATTGTTATGTTCAGCTATTTAGAGATCACTTGTAGCCATTCAAGTGTTTCATGCATTGAAAAAACAGTGAATTTTTTTCAGAATGGTAATGCACCACCTCATCTTGCCAAAATCAATCGCGATTGATTTGAGGAACCTTCCAGACAATTCTCCCGAATGATTTGACAACTTATATAGCTAGATATAAGTCCTATCTAACTTATAAGAGACATTATTGAAATATTAGAATCCAGCACCGATAAATCTTTAGTAGTTATGGCTGGCTGTGAAGATGCATGGCTAAATATTTTATCAAGGAACTTCCGACGATTTGTTGAGTCGTTAACTTGTTGAGTTCCTACACTTCGCCTGCAAAAGAAGGTCCCACGTCATATTAGTAGATATCCCATGACATTAGATGCTTCAGTGTAATTTCAGGATTATTTTTGAAATTTAAAATGAATTGGCTATTAAATTTGGGCTTAATTATTGAAAAAAAATTGCACTATAAAGAACATCTGTCAATTAATCCAAATTTTGATTCGTAGAAAAAAAAGCTATTAATATTGCTCATATAAATAGTTACTTAGTTAAAAGTAAACTTTACATTATTTGAAGTGGTTCTTGCGTAAGTATGTATAAGATGTTTATAATTCTTAACCTTTAATGAAATTTTAATTAATAGCATTTTTATTTATATATTTAAAATTAAAACATTATAAGAGTTCCATGTTGTATGAGGCCCTTTATACACCCATCTTTATATTAATTATACATACTACATCTTCCATATTTCATCAGATAATTTTGAGGTGTTTGTTATGTTCTTTTATTTAATCAGATCTCTTACTTATATTTGTTTGAGAAAAAAATTCTGTAAAAAATATTTATGTTCATTTTTAAATGTTTATTTTCCTTCCAGATACTTTCCAGAATTTTTGTTTACTTACATGCAATTGCAATTCACTGGTAAAATGTAATCTTTTAATCGCAATGTTACACAATGTTTCAGTTTCACGTATGATAATTTAGTCTAATGTAGCAGAGATGATAATGTTTAGTTTTCCGTATGAAGGGGTGGTAACAGGAGGTAAAGTTGTATGTTTAGCAGAAGATAAATGTAAATGCAGTTGCATGAATATATACATGAGTTAGTCTCGCTATGTGGTTGGAAGAAAATTTTATGACATTTATTTTCATTAATATTTGAATATTTCGAACAGTTACGAAATATAATGCAAAAGTCTAAAAATTGGAGATCAGAATTGAACCTGAATATAATATTACGAAGGACTTCAATTCTTTAACAAAAATTACTTTCAAATGATTTGTAGAATTTCAAAAAAACCCATAAATTTTTGAAAGCACATATTTTTAACAAGTTAAACAATTTTCTTCTTTTCTTATGTAATAAAATTTTTTTAATAAAAAAAATCCAGCTATTTCTCATTTTAATTCAATTTGAAATGTTAACTTTTATAATTAATTTTTTTATTAAAATTACTCATTTACGGTATGAATTTAAAAGTAGATTCTGGTGGCATTAATTTAACTATATATTAGGTTTTGCTTGATGCATAAGTTTTAAGATACAACTTTCATGTATGTGTTTAATAATTTTACTACCATCTTTACTTCTCAACAGAATAAAAGTTCGCAATTCCTAAACACCATCACAAAATCCACTGACGAATATTACGTTAAGATCTTAATAGATGTCGCATTAAGTATCTTTTTATTTTAGAGAAATAGATCTTGAGAATCACAATGTTCCCGGTAACCGCGAATATAATTCCAACCTAATTTAGTTAACATAGATGGAGAAAACCCGAAGTCGATTAGAATTACACAAGACTCTCTGACTGAAATCCATAAACCCTTTGAAACACTATCTTTCTCCATCAAAAAATCCTATTTACGTCTCATTATTGCTGCGATTCGCCTTCGAAGCAATCGGAAATAAAGGGAATGAGTAGCTTAAGTGACAATATAAAACCAAGAGTACCGTAACAACCTCAAAGAGTTTGATGGAGAATAATTCTCTTTGCGTAATGCCGACGTCAAGGGAAGAATCTTTGTAGTTCCATGAAAGCAATCATCAATCACTTTCCACCAATTGATGGGAGACCATACATGCGGGGAACAGAGACTCAAGTCAGGAGGTGTTGCTGTTTCTCAATCATTCATCGGCACGATGCGAAGAATAGTCTTGTTTATTCTCCTCTTTGGAGGTGATGGACACCGTCCCTGCTCATACGGGTTACATAATTACATTGAAACTAATTGTTCTTTCTATAATATTTTAAGTTGAAATTGTAAAGTATTTATTGGTTACTCAATAATCAACGTCATATTATCCATAAGACTGAAGTCATGGCAAGAGATAAATTTTTGAATTGATTGAATTTAATTGATTTTAATTAACGTCGCACTTAGAGGAAATTCTAGAGTTTTGGAATCTTCCAGAACGAAGAGACTGGTGAATTCTACTTTGATTGATTTTATCATGAGTAGTGTGATATACAAAAATTATAAGTATGGTTCATCATCATTAAATCAGTTGCATTTGCTAAAAGAAACTTATGGGGTTCTGAATCTCCCTTCCCTAACAAGCACGTTTAGATGTTCAGAACATTTTCGTATTTTTTCATCCACAATTCAACAACTAATAAAACTCTGGATCCCAAAGCGTTCCTCTTACTTCCACTGGTTTATATATATATATATATATATATATATGTCAAATAGATAATACTGCATTTTATTAATAATAATTTTTATGAATATGAAGTGTTATTCTTCCTCTAGGTATATTAACCCACTAAAAATCCAGTTTAGAATTAATATAAAAGTTTAATCTTAATAAATCACTACAGCTCGGGCGAATTTAATAAAAACGGTTGAAGGTCTGAACAACAAATTTGACTTCTTCTATAAAATCACTTTACAATGGATCCCTAATCAGTTAGTCTGTAACAGATATTCACTTATTAAACTAATATTTATACCATGCATCTAATACCGACTATTCTTTACTAACTTCACTGTACTAATTCCAATATTCAATAATCTTTCGTTCTTATACGAATTTCCTTAAATGTCATTTCATTACACTTCATACATTTTATCTATTTTACGTATATCACTTTTCACTTGATTGAAAAGGGGGAGTTGGATATTTAAATATAATATTATAAAATAAAGCCCTATGTTTTTAAAAAGGTATGTTTTCGAATTGCTTAAGCTATACAAAATATTTTTTTTGGCTTACATTATATAGTGATTGGGTCTCCAAACACTACGAATACTAATGGAAACAGATCATATGGCTCCGAGTCTTTTTCAACTCTTAAGTTTTTGCTTAATTCTGCTAACTTCCACACCATATAAGGACTAGGATGTTCAATTCCTTTAATGTGAAAGAGCCGATTATTCCACTCGTTAAAATATTTGGTGGAAAGAGGATTTAAAACTACAACTAATTCGTCTCGAGTATCATTCTCCAAATACTTTAGGGATTATGCCAATTAAGCTTTCGTTGCAGCCATTTTTAAGAAATATTTTGTGTTTGAAAAGTACAAGAATAGCATTCTTATTTAATCCCCTGAAATCAAGCTATGGAAAGTCCAAACGCATCTGTAGATTTGGTTTGAATAATTATTTTCCTAAAGCAATGTGAGGGGTATTGGCGACAAATTTGGTACTTCATAGTATCGTATAGGCACCGAAGACTGTACCTTGATTAGTATGTTAATCCTGTAAAAATCATCCTCTCCGAAGAGCCAGTATGCATAGTTTGATTCTTGAATCATAGTTGAATGATATAAGTCATAGCTGTCTTCTTTGATTTACATAGGTTATCCCCTTTAATAACTTTTAAGATAAGAGTTGTGATTCCCAAATTAAAAAAGGCATTAAGAAAACAACATCAGTAATTTAAATTTAGCATTTTTCCATGAAAGTCAAGTTTTTAGAAACTAATTTAATCACTTCTAATATTAAGTGAGGAAAAATAAACAAAAGGAATATCAAATAAAAAATATTAAGCTTGAATACATTTTAAATTTGATGTAAACTGATTTTGTATAATACAATAATACATATATAAGGTTCACATTTATGTTTAATGTAATTATTTCCATATTTGTAGAAATTGTGTGGCAACACCTGCGTGTTGTCATTAAAATTCGTTATTTTTGGATTTGCTTGTGATCGCATAAGATATGTTTGTATTTTTATGTTAAATAAATGTTGGTTCTGTCAACTTTGCATCTCCTTTCTAAGAAAAAAACTATTACTATTACCCCCTCTTATATGGCGTAGTCGGTTTTTTCAAAAGAACATCTAAAATTCTTTCGTTGACATCACCATTATTCAACAATCCTATGTAATGTCTAATGTTGTTATTCACCCATGGACTAACGGAAAGTTTGTCGACCATGAAATAAAACCTTTCTTCGAACATTACTATTGGTAATATCGAACTTATAATGCATAAAATTTGAATCTGTCCCCAGCTTCCATTTCAGCTAATTTTGGGGTTTGATTGCTAACAAAAAGTCTAAGCTATGTGCACTTAATAAACCTAGTGGGTCATTACGTATTTCTGCACCATCCTCACTTCATTTTTACGAATGTATCTATGTAGCGAAATCTAGCATAAATTATATCACTAGTAATAAACTTTCACTAACGCCACTGAACGTTGTGGTTTTGCCAGAAACAACATCAATTTCACTTCAGTTCTTAAATCTGAAAGACTTTCAGCGAAGCAACAAACTCAACTTGATGCTGTAATTGGAAAATTTGCAGACGTATTTTATTCTGATGATGATAACATTAGATTATATCCTTACGTAGAATTTATAATATAACTGTAACACGACAAACACATTAGTTGTCGATTATGTCGTCTTTCAGAGCCTGATCGCCGGTTTCTAAATATTTACATTCAGAAATGGTTTAAACAAGGAATTTGTCACTGTTTCAACTCACCTTAAGCAGTTCCTGGGTTCATTATAGATCTGACCTTCCATGAATGCACCCCAAGATGAGATGGTGAGGAATTTTCACCCACTATCAACGCCATCACGAAGATTTATCCGCACCTAATCAACCACATTAAGGATGTGATAAAACGCACTACAAGTAAGCGATACAGTTCTAAAATGGATATAAAATCTGAGTTTAATACCCTTCATATAAGAGAGAAGAACATTTAAAAAGCTAGCTTTGTCACGTCCTGTGGACATTTTGATCTTCTGCGTTTGCCTTTAGGTGTCACGAATGGCCCATCTACAATGACAAGAGTGATTAAATTAGGTTACAACTACCTAGCGCAGCACAAAGTAAATACATAAATTGATGATATTTCAACTTCACATGATGTCTTTAGTTACCATCTGAAAGTACTTTGCAAAGTTTTTGAAGCAACACACAACGCTGCTTTCAAGTTAACACCAGAAAATCACAACTTTCAGTTTTAGGAATTTGAATTTTTGATCAAATTGTCTCTCAAGACGGTGAACGTCTTATCTAGAGCATACAACATGAATTAAACGTTATTCCAAACCGCTGCAGAAATTCAAAACCCAGTAGATGACCTCCAAGATAACCATGACGGAACTGGACTCTCATCGTGGTCGAAATAATTGTGATTTGGACAAAAACTCAATATATAATGTATATATATATATATATATATATATATATATATATATATATATATATATATAATCAATTAATAATTCTAAGCGCTTCTATTTAAAATTTTCTGACTGTCTGAATCTTACAATGAGCGGGGCCGAATATAAAGTTTACATTTATGTTTAATGTTATTATTTGTAAAATTATAGAAATTCTAATGACAATCTAAGTATTGTCATTAGAATTCGTTATTTTTTTATTTGCTTGTGATCGCATAAGATTTGTAATTTTTTTATGCTAAATAAATGTTGGTTCTGTCAACTTCACCTCTCCCTTCTAATGTTTAAAATCAAAATTACATTGCTAAATATAAGAAAAAGCAACATTTGACAACTTAATTACACAAATGTATCACTTAAAAATATTCAAATATAGAAAAACTAGAAATAGTAGTAGACATCTAAAAATGTTTGTATAAAGGATCTGGAGCATTTTTACGAAGATTGAAACAATCTTTATATTAAACATTACACAATAGTGCTACACATTAAAATAAAGGATTGATATTGTATTATTTGATTTGATAAACAGGGCTAAGTCCCAGAAAATATAATGCATGTCATTCAGAAAAGAATCCAATGTCTATGTGAAATTTAAAAGAAAAATCGTTAACTATGTTTTAATAGTAAAAAATAACAGTTATAACTGTTACAACAGAAAATCTTATGGAAACTGCTAGGAGTAAAATCAGAAACGAATTTGGGAATCTTGCTGTATTAGATATTCCTCAATGCTTCGATCAATCAGATGATAAATCATTAAATTCGATGGGAACTATGCCTTAACACAATGCTATAAGACAAATCGGTGTACCATGATGTAATTATGTTCTAGTAGTTGATTGCAGTATTGTAACTACATTGATTGCAAGACTGAGAAACATTCTGTTACAGTTTGTACAGATCAATTGAAACTGGTAACTGGAACATTATAAACTTGTCAGTTGGCCTGTCGAATCTTGGTTTATAATGTACCATATCAATGGAGGTCACTACATGTAGTAGAATGCTAATAGAGGAAACTAAATCAGATGATAGTATGTTAAACCCTTGTATTATTTGGAGGAGTCTGTGTCAATTGTTCTCAATCGTGGTTTTACTTAAAATTTGGAATTTTGCTTACCTTTTCAATTTTCAACATCATGCCAGTTTTTACATTTGTGTACAGAATTGTTAGTCTTTTCAGCAATCCAATTTAAAAAAAAAAATTATAGATGCAAGCGCTTATTATTTTACTGATATAAGAAAAAGTATAATTATTATAGAAAAAGTAATTTAAGTATTCGTAAAATAATGGGTAAATTTTGATTCATCTTTAATATTGGATATTGCGAAAAAAAATTAATACAAAAATGTGTTCTATGATAAAGAAAAGCAACTCCACTACTAACTCAATAATTTATTTTAAATTGCTTGTTACGAGACAGATAAAGCAAGTATATGCAGACATTCAAATTCAAAGTACGGAAGGCTACTACAATCGTCTGCTCTTCCTTCGTGTTCCACGTCCGAATCAAAATGTCCTCTCCATTTTCCCTCCAAAAACAGCACGCCTTTACCAGACGCAGGGGTTCAGGTCCTTGTAATATTGTTTTACAAATCTTCTTACTGTTGTCATAATTTATCGCACTATTTAAGTGATTTAAACAATTCACTTAGACATTATTCTACAGAATTATGACACTTTCAGTCGTAATTCTATAAAATACTGTTTTACTTGTCCTGGAATTGTTACTAGCTAAACAGAGAAAAAGTATACATATAATAATACAAATGAAATGGACTTAATTCTTGGCACAATTTAGACGTACTATTATTAATTATTCAAAAGGGTACTAAATTATGTTTGTAACGAGATTCATTAACATAATAAAAATAATTTATTTCTAGAAATATCATTACATATTTAGCACAAAATAGCTTCTCATTCTGAAAAAGTCCAAATTGAAATAAATTCTAACTTTCTCTTAAATGTTTCTAAGATATAAATATTTAAAAGGGTCGATCAACTGGTGTTAATTTATGTTTTAAGCTTTTAACGACATAAGATTTTCGATTTGATAGTACTCATAATTATTTATACAATAATATTTCCCCCTTCTATTTGGTGGAGTCATATATAAATTAATTCCGCTTTTCATCAGCCATTTAGTTTGCTTTCATAAGTAAGATAATAATATTAATTTGTTTTGTATTCTCAACCATTACGTATGTCCTTCTCAAATCTTTCTAATAGCTTATTAATTCCTCCACTATAAAACGAGATCCGTTTATTTAGAAGAAATTTCCAATAGTTTAAATGATGAATGACTTACTCTTTGGAATTGAAAGATTTTTCATTCAAAATTTTTTGTAAAGAGCAGAAAAGGTAGTCTTCTATTGCAGTAAGGTTCATGAAATAGGGTAAATGGGGTAAAACTGATCATACAAGCTCAGCAATTTTTTTCTTGCGTCAGTAAAAGAATGGGGTTTTCGATTGATGAGTCAGAACACCTTTCATAGAGTTTCTCTCTTTGCAGCTGCTGAACGCATGTATCAGTAGTAATCGATAAATTTGACTTCAACAACTCTCATATGAATTATATCTTTTTGATACCTCTACCATGTAAACAATAAAAACATTTTCCATTGTTGTTTACTTTCGGATCAGTAGGGGTGGTTGATCCTCATCAAGCCATTATATTTTGAGGACGATAATGTCCTAGGTAACCCCTTTTTCGTTGCTTGTCTAAAAAGGCTCACATTTTATCCGTGAGAGCAGATTTGTGGTGATTGACATGCGATCTTCTTTATTCCCTACACTGATAGTGTGAGGTACCCCTAAGCCTAACTGGCCTTTCCCTAATTATTCCTTGGGGTGGTAAGCAGTTCATTGTGATGTATTCAACCCTTCTACTATATCTCTTGTTGATTGGCGAATGATTTCTTCTACAATTACTTTTCAAAGGTTATCGTCAAGGGCCCATCCTTGGTTGCATCTCCAGAACAAAATTTGGTAAACCAATTTCTAACTGCCTGATTCGTTATTCATTCCCATATACATTGCATAGTTTTTTGGATGTCACCTTAACACTATTGCCTTTTTCACATACTTAATGCTTCAATTACATGGTTAATATTCAATTTTTCACTCTCAGTTTTAAGGGGCAAGAACAACATTTTAATGTAACGTGCATCTTTCAAAATAGATGACCGAAGACTAACGTAACCCATATCTATGTAGTAAAATCAAAAACTCGTTTTTCTCGGAAATTTATAATGAGTAGAAATGAACAATCGTTTCTATCAAGCTGCATCCAAAATTATTTATTATTCGAAGTAATAAAGATACAGAAGAAATCAAAACGATACATATTTTAAAAAGTATGAATCCTTAAATAATCTAGCTTACAAAAAAGGACTTTGTAACATGCAATATTTTTAAGATATTGAATTATGCTTACTCGGAAACAATGAAATTCAAAACCTCATACTATTGTCTGAATCTTAGTAAGTATTTAATATGCTGAAAATTTCATTAATTAATTACGTTTTATCTATCGACAAGCATTTCACGATTTTAAAAGCTGGGAAATATTATGAATAATCTATTCTATTTCTGAATTGATATCATTAATTTATGAATAACCTTTATTATACTGAGGTCAGTACAAATATAAATTCTATAAAATAAAATTAACTTTTCATTTCATTAACAAGGATTTTTCAAAAAGCAATTTTAAACTATCCAGGGACTAGAAAATTTAAAAGCCCGAATTTCAGGCTTTAATTTTTTTAAAAATAATATTTGAATCTTGTTTCATTTTTCAATTGGGAGCTCTAAAACTGAAAGGTTATTTTCATTCTTAAGACTAAAGATTTATAAGAGCTCTAAATATATCCAATAACCTTGCTCCTCAAAAATTATATTTTTTCTAAATTGACAGAGTCATCGTTAACTATTAGTTTGATTTGAAACTAAAAATAAATCTCCATGATCGATCAAACCAAATAAACTCAAACTATTAAAATCAGAAAAATTAACCATTGAAACTCAAAAGATAAATATAATATAAAATTGTCAGACATTTGAGTGTCATTTCCACTATCGCATGTAATTAATCAAATCTATTTAAAGATATTGTTACCTATATATCTATTCAAATATTTTTAAAAGATTTTTCAACAGTTAATTGAAAGTATACTTGCTTCTGAAGGTGTTCTAAACATTATTTGAGATACATAAATAATTTTCAATAACGCAATCAAGTAATCTATTAATTACAATACATTATTAATAATTATTTAACTCTGCGAATTCCTCACAATAATGATATTTTTATTAATGGGAAATATTTGAAATTAGCAACTGATTTAGACTTTAAATGAAATATGTAACTTATATTTAACTTATATTTCAGGAAAATTTTCAAATTCTTCAACTGCAAAAAGCAATTTCATATTTTTTTTAAATTATTAAATGTGGAAAATATCACTCATTAATTTCATCCAGATCTGATTATTTTGATATTTTCAATTTATTTAATAAACCATGCTTTAAAAATTGTTATGTTATTTTTTAATAAAATACGATATTTTCAAAGTCATCGGAAACATTTACGTAAAACACTGTTAAATTCATGAATATTTAATTAAAGATAAATGGACAAAAATACTAACAATTCAATATTTTTAAGACAAAAAATACATATTTTAGCTATTATTCAGTTATGTGTGCCGTAGAAAAATAGCAATATCCATTATTGAGAGGTATGCTATAAACTCGATTTTATTTAAACACGATTTTATTAACAAAGTAAATTTCACTGAAACATGTAATTTGGTACGAATCTTATAATTTTCTATATTAACATTTTTGATATACTTCTTTATTCTATTGCAGTACTTTAGTTTATTCTACTTTTGATAATACACTATTACTTCATGTTTCTCCGAAGATAAGTATTAAATTAATTACTCACAAAAAAAAGTTCTAAATAATTATGCCTAAAGCTCAAATTTTCTTCATCAAAACATATTTTATTAAAATTGTATAACCTAAAATTCATAGAAATTTAAAATTATGTTTTTAACACATATGAAATGCATCTACTTATTTTTATATCAAGACATTCTTTTAAAATGTAATTGAGCTCACTGTTTAATATTAAATGAAGCGAGATACCTAACGCAAAAGATAAAAAAGTGATATTTTTTCATGAATTTTAAATTGTTGGAGATTATTTCAAAACATTTGCGTGAGACCTTGTATTTAGCATCACATATAAACTAAAGTACAGAGACTAGAGAGGAATTTTTGTTGTAAAGCAGTTTATAAATGCTTTTTGTTTTGTCCATATTTTAAATCGCTTTAATTTATGCATCTATTCCATTCTTAAACTTAATGCAAATATGAAATCAGATTAATATGAGATAGTGTTCAAGCTTGCAATTTTATCTTTACCAAATAATAAAAATTAGTTCTTACATCTAGAGATATAAATTTTTAAATTTTTTAAGGGTTTCAACTAAACTTTACATTAAATTTTACAGGATTTTAATACTTTATGTCCAAAAGCAAACATACCGAGCTCCCATAAATTAAACATGATTTAAATTATCTAAATTAATATCCCAAGACTTTTTAATCAATAATTTATGTATGAAACTAAAATTTAGTTATTACTCAACAATACTGGAATATAATATATATTTTTTTTCAAAAAGTTGATGAAGGATTTTTGTGTTGTGCAATGCAACATGAAAAAACATAAACTAAAATAATTGTGAACAAAATATATATACATAAAAAAAGTAAAAAAAAATATATGAACTTATTCCGTTCATGTTATTCAAATTTCAATTTGAATATTAATTTCCTTCTGTGATGTCTGCAAAATAAAAGTAATAGTAGTATAAATTAAATTTCCCTCTTAATTCTAATCCCTTTGGCTATTAAGGGTTAAAAAAGATTAGCTATAAGGATCATACCAATGGCGGATGCAGGGGATCGGCAACACCCCCCCACGTCATAATTTCAAGCCTAGATGACATAATATTCCTGAACAGGAAACGCCAAACAAATTTAAAAGTTTTTTTTTTTTTTTTTTTTTTTTTTTTTTTTTTGGCTTTGTTATTTTATTTTAAATTTGTTTGTTGTGTCATATGATTTATGGGTTAATATTTAGTTTTTTTCGATTAAGGACTAAATAAGCAAGAATAATAATTGAAATAAGCAAACACAGATAAGTGTCCTGAAAATTTTAAAGGGAAAAATACAATTGTTCCCCCCTTCTATATCTTTTTTTTGTGTCAATTTTGTGCTCCCTTATCGATTTTTTCTGGAACCACCACTTGGTCCTATTGATCAAAACAAAAATAACTCACAGAAAATGCGTAAGTTTACATCTATACGGGTTCAAATAGGTTAATTTGTGCAATTCTATACAAATACTATATGACGCCAGCTAGAATAATAGAAGTATTCAAACTATTAGAGTATTATAGTTTTTAAATTTAATAGGAGATTTATGAAATTTTAGTGTTAAAAATGTGATGTAATGAACATTATTAATATTAACACCTATTTTCTTATAAAATACTATAATCATGTTATTTCCTACAGCCTATTACTTACACACTAGGAACTGATCTAAATATAGAACATTACATTCATGAATAATGCAAAAAAATATATATTCAGAATAAAATAATAACTATAAATGATTTTTTTTTGAAAAAATAACCTATTACATATCAAATATTCACTATATCACAATTTCTAAAATACAGAAATTATATATATATATATATATATATATATAGTCAAAATATTACATTAAAAAGTAATACTCAAATTAAAATCATATTTGACAGTAAGTTAGTATACACCAACAACAAGAAATTAAGAACTGAGAGTATGTATGATAAAATATATGTTTAATAAAATAAATCACCACAACTCTTAGTAAGATGTAGGGCTGTTATTATTTATAATATATTCTACTATGAGTCATGTATGTATTGTTGATTCTTTAAATGGTGTCTTGAATCACTCAACTAAAACCACACAGATTGAACTTTATATATGCAGATCTTGTAAATTTTGTGACAATGGTGAAGTCTTAACAGATCAGCGTATAGCAAATCATATGGGCTACACACCTGTCAATGCTACGACATAGTATGTAAGCCTGCGAGGTAAGCTCTTGAGATGGCAACGTATGAACACCAGAGATGTATTGTTGAAATAAAAGGATTGCAATACTGCATTATTCCAAACTGTTCTTTCTTAAAACCTTTGCATTCTCTGACGACATTATTGTGGCCCCATCTCTGTAATGGTCTTCGTGAAAGCTCTCAAAAGTCTGCAGTATACTGTTAATGGTACTGGCAATTACAGCATGATACAGATATAACATCACTGTTCGAAATCATGATTATCCAAAATTGTGGCAGGTGGTGTGCTTTGCTCTTGTAGAATAATTCATCGATCTTACCTACATGTAGTTCGTGCAGCTCTTTCGGAGCCACTTACCATGAGTTATACTATCTACACCTAATTTCGACAACAGCTTGAAACTGTATCATCTGCACAATCGCTAGGATGCGCAATCCGACGGAACGAGAATTCACACTCATGCAGTCTTATATCGTGTCCCTTGTCAAAGCCTCCTGATTTCAAAAAGACCATTGCTTGTTTCTGAAAGGAATAGTATACTGCAAAGCAATAAATTAAACCCAAACACACTAATTAGGATCAAATTTACGTGCTTTGGGTAAATGTTTTAAAGGGTCATTACTGGCGTGATAAGTTATGTGTTTCATATCATTGGTCCCGATGAAGCTGACACTTTAATCATTTTCTTATCTAATAGAGACGAAATTATTTTTTAATTCGCATTTACGTACCTTGATTCCTTCTAGGTGCAACTTTCTTTTAATAATAATAATAATAATAATAATATATATATATATATATATATATATATTATATACATATATATGTATATATATACATATATATGTGTGTGTGTGTGATATCCTACCTAAAAAATTTATTTCCTTTATTCATTTAACTGTCTTTTACTTTACTCCAATAAACCAAATTAATACTCCACTCAAATAAATCATAACTCAGGTCTTAAAAGTTCCAGATTAGAGATTACTTACTGCTCATATATACAATTATAAATCGCAATTTTTTTCTAAATTTGTTTTCTATACAGAAGCACTTCAGTATTTGAAATACATCCAAGAAATTGATTCATTTCAATTACAATTACGTTTAACATCAATGAACTGCTAATTACAGCATTAATAGTTATCAATGCAATGTTGAGTTACATTTTATTCCTTTTCTATAAATGCGAGTACTTTACGTGATTTTTTTGTATTATATTTCTTCCGCTTTCAATGAAATCATTAATGAAATGTAATTGATCTTATACTTAAGTCCTTATAAGCAAGAAATTTTTTCCACGCATGCATTACATTTTATCATATACTTCAAAATGTTTCTTAGCTAAATTCTGAGAACATATCTAAAAAATTAAGCATATTAAATATAATTGCTTTATGTATCTGAAAATTCACCTACCTACACGAACGCACGCACACACACATACACACACACACACACACACACATATATATATATATATGTATATGTATGTATATATATATATATATATATGTAGCAATATTGTGTGTGTGTGTCTTCAATTTCAGCTATCTTCATCGATAGATAGATTCGATAATAGGCAGGTGGTCCACCTCGAATATACACTCTAAGCTGGTATATTTAATATGCTTGAATGGCAATTACCAGAGGCCAACTTCAGGCACGATATGTTAAATATGTAAACCGTGCGTGGGCATTTCTTTAGCACCTGAGACGAAACGCGTCAATTGCGACTTCGTGTGTTTCATTGTTAACGGAAAAGAAATATATAATGCAAAAGAATAAAATGCTTCGAGGCCCAAAGAGGCAAATAACAACCAGCGTGCATTGACTCTGCTATTAATAACAGCGTTTCGTGATGTGTTAAGCATGTTAACAATTGAAATGAACTTTTTGGTCTGTGACACGAATGCTGAGGATAAACTTCTGTGCTTAATGATCTCCACAGAAAAGCCCGCAAAAAGAGCGCCGGGTTATGACGTGTAATCTCTCAATCTGGAACTTTGTTTAACTGCTGATTATGTTTATTTGGTGAATGTGTGGTAAACTTGACTGCATGCTAACTTCAG
>BMAW01005339.1:279975-337037 GCA_019974015.1 Nephila pilipes
GTACCGACACAAATGACGCGGAACGCTCGGGTAGACCTGTGGAAGCCGTTACACCGGAAAATGTGAGTGAAGTGACAAAAATTATAATGAAAGATCGTAAAGTGAAGCTCCGTGAGATTGCTGAGATGACACAGGTATCATATGGAAGTGTATTTACTGAAAAAGGGTTTTTGAAGTGAAGTGAAAAAGGTTTTTTCCAAGTGGGTGCCGCGATTGCTTTCGATGGAACAAAAACAGCAACGAGTCGATGATTCAGAAAGCTGTTTATCGCTATTTACTCGCAACAAAAAAGATTTCTTGCGAAAAAAAAAAGAAAAAAAAATTGGGGTAAAAAAAATTTTTGGAAAAGCGTTGGAACGATTGTATCACCCTAAAAGGTGATTAACAAAAGGTGTTATGTTGATGAATAAAAAAAAATTTTGCAAATTAAATGTTGTTTTCAATGTTAGACTCGGGAGTTATTGATCGATGTGTTATACTCCTGAGTTCATAGTTATGAAACCACAGTTGAATTGCATTGCTTATCATGCGATATATTATCGTGCAATCGATCTTACATAAGCACCTCTTCACTATATTCCAAAAGTTAATAATGTAATTTAGATCTGGTAATTTTCCAAGCAAATCAAACAATTTTATTTAATTTTCCAGCATAACAGTCTTTACCAGTTTAGAATTGTGAAAAGGAGCCAAGTCATGTTTAAATAATGTGTTAAAGTTTTTCATGAATAAAGCAATCTTATGCCATAATATTTCGATGTATTTCGTCGAATTCATCATACTTTGAACAGGAGCTAAGCTTCCAGTGCCATTTGCCGTGAAATCCCTTTCAAAACATTTGCTTCAGTGGGTGTTTTACAGTGAGTTGTATATGGTTCTATCTCAAAGCTTCACAATTTTTGTGTCTCACAACATCTGAAATGTATCCTTGCGCAAGTAAATGAGTTTCATCCTGGAAAACCACTTTTTTCCAATCGTCAGCAGTCCATGATGTGTACTTTTTTTGCCCACACTAAAAGTTTTTTTCTTCATATTAGGAGATAAAAATTGTTTTTCGTTGGTTTCCTTGCCTTATGGCCAGCGTCCAGAAGCTTACGCCGTACGGTTGAGCTACTCACATCAAAACCAGATGCTGATAAATCCCTTTGAAGATCTGAGCTTGTTTTCATTGGATTAATTTTGCTATTTCTTATGAGAATTTTATCAGTTTCTGTAGTAGTTTTCCGCTTTCACCCACATCTTCCTTTCATTTGTGGAAAGGCTGACCCCCCGTTCTTTGATTGAAGGTAAGATTATTGAAACACTTGATTTGCTTATACCAACTGCAGAAGCTATTCTTCTAACTGTCATAAAAGTGTGATTTTTTAAGAGCTATAATTTTAGCACGGTTTCTTGGAGTTATAATCCATTTTTGAACACGCTAAAGAAAGAGAAAATAAACACTAACAACTAACTGCATCACTCAAATGTTCACAACTGAAGAATAAGTAAGTACTACAACACTAAAACCAATTAGGTCGATCAGTCACAACTACTCTAAGCAGATAAATTCGGTTCGAGGTGATTCACACTCAGTTTAAGCATATAAAATTGTTTCGAAGTGGTTTCACACAAATCAACCAAAAAATACCTTATTCCAATTAATTCGCACAGTGTAGTACACATTTCGTTTTGTTTGTTTCTTTATATTAATCAGTAGAGTTCAACAATGATCTCAAATCAGTACCTCATAAAATGGTTGTGTACCAATGTAAATATTATCAACAAATATGTAAGTCATATTCAGTTAGGTTAACATAAGATTTCAGTAAGTATTTCTCCGTACTGTTACATGTTACTTATTCAATTGTCTTTTTCTTTCTATGTACTTAAAGAGAACTAGATGTCATCTCAGGCGTCTTTTGATTATATGACCACGTTTCGAAACGGAGAGGTTTATTACCACTAGTCCTTTAGATACTCTAGAACATTGATAGATTAAACTAACAAAACCAAAATTTACTGTATATGTTTGGTAAGAAGATACATTTGTATATAGAAAATATTCAATAGGTTAAATTTTTTTAATCATGTCAGGCATTCAGCGTTCAACTATAATTAACATCAGCATAAGTTTTTTTTTATTCATATATATCAATAATATAAAGCAATTTCTTTCCTTCTTAATGTTCTTTTTAAAATTACGTAAATTAAAATGTGATGTATCTCGTTAATTAAGTTAGGGAGGAAGTCATAGAAGATGGACAGGAGGTTGCTTTTCTTTATTTTGCTGATATTTTCTGAGAGAAGAATTTTGAGAGATGATTGTACATGTTATAAATAGAGCATGTCATAAATATACCTACTTTAATAGTTTGAGGCGTTTTTGAGAGAATTTAAGGGCATAAGGTATAGTATTCCTTATGTACTCGAGGGAAATATATTTTAAAGAGAAAAAAATGTCTATGGCATGACATTTACAAATAACTTAGAATGAAATTTTTTCTTCTGCTGTTGCATAGGTATATATTTGTTACGCATTTTTACACTAATTATAGTTGTAAAATACTTGTCAGTTTCAACGATGTGACTTCAGAAGAAACTGACAATGCAAAAAAAAATGTAAAATCAAAGCCTTACGTGTCACTGGGCAACTAGTTACAATGCAAAACAGTTAAACAAATCTAAGAGATGTATTCAGGACTTATTTTTCAAAAAGGCGACCTCATAATTTAAAAACAATCCAAGACAATCGAATGAAACTCAATTAATGGGGTGAAAGGTATATTTCAAGGAAAGTTGAAATTATGCAATGTCCGATATCGAAAAAAGACGACAAAGAGAGTTTAACTTCGTGAAGAACAATCAAGAAGGAAGCAATTATTTAGGCAGTATATCTCTTGCAAACCTAATCTTAAATCACTGAAAATAATGTGTATTCTAAAATTAACGACTAAGCTCAAAAGATGATGGCTTAAATTCACCAGAAAAATCGTGCGCAAGGAATGAAGCAAGGTACATATTTAAATACATAATTTTATTACAAAACTATTATAATGTTATGTGGAAAGTGATGTACTTTTATTTATTTACAAATCATATTCAGCCACGGAGGAAAATTCTTGAGGGTCCAGATGGATTTAGGTACTGGTGAGATTACAGAAAGCAGAAAAATACTGTTCCAAACGAAATTGTAAAAGAATAGCTACGGGTTTGACCAGTTTCTGTTGTTGAGGTAACATTACATTTAATCTCTTTCTAAATTGAAAAAAAAAAGATCAACTATTTCATTCATATACTGATTTTTTTTTGCTGTTTGTGAGAAATATACTTCTTAACTAATCAATGCTAGAATACATTCTAATTCCCTTTTGCCCCAACCACAATCTAGAAAGAATGTGACAATGTTGTATTGGCCGACTTGCTCATCTGATATTAATCCAGTGAATAACCTTTGGGGAATAATTCATTGACAAATTTATGAACCTAAAAGACAATTTCAAAACACAGATAAACATAAAAATGAAATTAGGAGTGCTTGTTCAAATAGTTATCTAACTGTTATAAGCAATCTTGTGCAAAATATGAATAAGCATACTTTTTTTAATAACTAGAAATATAACTGGCTAATAGTGAAAATCTGTTTGTCATTTTTCACAACTGATTCGTAATTTCCTTTGGGGAAGCCATAATTATGCCAATCCAGTACTATATACGTTTTGACATGTTTGTAAGCCTTTAAGGTATACAAATACGTTGAAATGGTCAATTTTTACAAACAATCACATTTTGAGTATTTATTTTTAGATAAAGAATTTATTTAGCTTTATAAAATTGTTCTTGTTTTTTTTCTACGCCACTTAAAAGCCAATATATTAAAGAGTTAGTATAGCTCAAAAAACCGGATGTAGGTATTTAAATTACCGAAAGTTAGTATTTAAATGCCATTTAAAGTTGCCAAACATAATTAAAATACCATATTTCTTTTTAATATAATTTTAGCAAACATTTGATGTGATATTAAAAGTATCTATGTATTATGCTAGTGTCTGACGACGTAGAATTTCATGAAAATTTGCAATAATTGTTTTATTTACATATAGCTTGATTTGATAAGAATTGTGCTTGTTTAATTATAAAATAAAAGTTATTACCTTTTATTTGAAATAATACTGAATTATTATCTGGTTTTAGTATTTTTGTAGCTGTGGGAAGTGACAAAAATAAAAGTTATTCTTTTAAAAGACATTTCAAAGGAAAAAGTACTTTTATACTTTTTTAAAATTACATTTTTATAAAAAATATAATTTTAAAAATAAATAAACAAATATAAAAGGTTTTTATATATATATATTTATTTATTTTTAAAATTATATATTTTATAATGTTTCAGTGCCTGAGAATGGAAAAATTAATACCAATTTAAATATTTCAACCACGAGTGAAATAAAATTGATGAATTCTTTTAAACCTTCAGATGTTACAGAAAAAGATGAAAAAAAATGTTTTTTTAAACATAGGATTTTGCAGTCATGAAATTTCTTTATTATGTTGTCCTGTATGTTTTGAAAGAAAAATTAATGTGGTGCAAGAGTCTGCTTTTGGATTAGCAATGAACATGATTTAGAAACGTGAAAACTATGACTATTCCTCCTCTTTCAACTCTTCTGATAAAGTAAACAAATTGCATAATGTTAATATTACATTTTTTAGTATGAGAGTCATTGGTAAAGGATAATCTGCAACCAAAAAATTTTCTTCTGCTAGCAATGTAAATTTTTCGTTAAAGGAAGCATTTGGCTTGAAGTTGCATGGGCAAGTATTTGGCTTGAGAAAAAAAACTTGAAGTTGCTGCTAGCTACGTAGTATGCAATACGATGAATGAAACTAGTTTGGAAATGAGAGATAATGAAAATGATTCTGAATTCTCTCAATGTGGTGCGTCGGTTGATGGAACTTGGCAACGGAGAGGATACTCATTCTTGAATGGATGTGTCTTTGTTATCTCAATAGATACAGGGAAGGTATTAGACGTTGAGTTCATGTCTAAAGTATGAAGACTTAGTGATTAAAAAAAATTAAAAACCATTCATAACTGTGTAAAACATAAATGGTCATTTGGTGCTATGGAACCTAGTAGTGTGTATCGTCTTTTTGAACGTTCTGTTGAAATGATGAAATTATGATGCTGTAAAACATATTTATATTCATAATACGGTAACAAAGTACGAATGTATAGGTCATATACAAAAACGTATTGAAACAAGACTAAGGGAATTAAAATCAAAACGAAAAGGCCTTGGATGACGAAGAAAACTGACAGATATCTTCATCGATAAGTTACAAAATTATTATGGCATCACTATTCGTGACAATGTGAATGATTTAGAAGGTATAAAACGTGCAGTAATTGCTGCATTTATTCACTATTGTTCAAATGCAAAACAACCAATGAACGATCATTGCCCTGTTGGACCGGAGAACTGGTGCAAATATCAACGAATCATATCACACGAAAAACAAATCTACAAGGATAAGTCAAAAGGACCTCTACAAAACCTGATTAACTCTATAAAATCAATATACATGAAGATATGCAAAAAAGCCTATTAGAGAAATGCTAACTAGAAAAATCTTAAAATGCAGATGAGTGCTTCAGTAGAATTCTGTGGCAATTCATTCCAAGAGACGTTTTTGTTGCATTGTCAACACTGCGATTAGACGATACATGGTAGTAATCCATTTAATAAGGAATTTCATGAATTGTCATATATATTGAAACATATCGGTGTGCCAATTGGTGTATTTACATTAAAAGATTTTGCATAACTGGATGAAGCTCGAGTAACAGAGTCAAAACAACATTATCTGTCAACTGTAACAGTTGCCAGAAGAAAAAAATTAACTGTAAAGAAAAAAAAATGGTTAAAAATGAGCAAACAGAAGATGTAAGCTATAGAACTGGTGAATTTTAAGTAATTCTGCATATATAGAAAATATATGATGAATAGTACTATAAACGCATTTTTTTTCAAAATTAGTTTTTTTGTATGTTTAGAAAACCCCTAAAATGATAACTCAGAACATTATTGTTAAATTTCTTTGAAACTTGGTAATATCTATTCTCATAATATTTTTAGGGTGAAAATTAAATCAATGTTCATAATAAGAATATTTTTTTTTAAATTACAGTCTGTTATATTTGTATGACAATGTCGTAAAATATAGCAAATTTCTTAGTGGCTTTTCGACTGGCTCTGAAATTCTTATTTATTTAAGTAAACAAAAAAAAATATTGTTTATGCCCTAGATACATGCATAAGGCGTATTTTGATACTTAAATTACATAAATTAGGTGAATAGATTTTCATATAGCAATTTTGAAAATGTTATAGAATTTCTTCAGAATTTCTATAAATTTGTTAATTTTCTGAAACTTAAGTAATGTATTTCAAATATCAGTTTAACATAGCTTATTTACATAGAAACTGAAGTTATAAAGGGTATACATTTTTCTCTAAATGTTGTTCTTAAAAAAATACTCCGAAATATTCCTGTACTTTAATAAAATATCTATGTTGATATTTTTTGCAGTTATATTTATTTATCAATTGAACACGTTATACGTATCCCACGCTCAATAACGATATGCTAACATTTTATTTCAAGAAGTAGCCGTTATAACTTCAATGGTAAATATATTTATGATACCTATAATTTATAATACATGCTATTTACCAGTCTATGTTGGTTTTATTTCATTTATTAAAATTTTCTTATTGAATCTTAAAATTTGTCATTCTAAATGAGATTATTATGTATTTGAATTACATTGGAATAAAAATATCCTAGAATTCTATTCTAATGATTAGAGCTTCATTTATGAATTTTGAGTTTCGATTATATATTTCACATGGACCATGGACTTATTTTTGTTACCAATTTTATTTATTTCATTAATTTTATCATTGTTGTGGTTATCATTACAATGTATTAAATCTTACATTTATGTTATTATCCCTCTGTTGTTCTCATTCATGACAACATCCGACCTCACAGTGCTGATATAATCCAACAGCTTCTGAAGCAGTTTAAATGGGATGTGTTTGATCATCTGGCTTACATCCCTAACTTAGCGAAGAGTGATTTTCATCTCTTACTTGAATTGAAAAACTGGTAAATGAGGTCAAAATTTCCAGATCAATGTTGCGTCTTGAAACAAACTGCAGGTCCATCTCACGATACTAGTGGCAACGTTCTTCGATGAGGGGGTAGAAGAGATTGTCCAGCGGTATAAAAAATGCTTGAATCTTCACGGTAAATATGTTAACACGTTTGTACTTAACTTTCGGTAACAAATTCATCTTGTTCTGTATTCTTGCAATTTTTATGGTCCATCGGATTTAAAAAGAAATGGCCCTTGTACTCTCCAGAAGTTGACTTTTAAATTGTTTTATCTGATATTTTGAGAACATCTTCCCCTTCTGTTTATTATAATGTATCGCAAGTAGAATCAATGCCTCAAATTTCATACAATAAACCAACAACCACATAAGTAGGAAACATGACTTCATTTTAACTAGTCTATGAATTAGATACACAAGACTTATATATAGTCACTTGTTCTGGGAAAACATATACCTATATGTAACACTTGTACATGCCCTCTGGTTGTCTGACACATCTTACCTGGATGTTCTGCTTTTAACTCTGTTCATAAAAAGCTTTTTGAAACATGTGCAATATCCTTTATAGCTTGTGTTGAAATATTTTTATATGTGTAATTTCTCTTACATGACACTGATTTTACTCCAAACATATATATATTCAATGCTTTTAACTATGATCGTTATGAACATTTCAGTATTTTTGCTATGTTTATTTGTCTTGGTTGGGGGAAAAAATCCATAACCTAAATTATTTTCAATTTTTACATGACTTTGGTTTCATCCCATACACATATTTTTTGAAACATTCCTTTTTATTCTATATGCTATCAAGAAGTAGACGTAAACTGTTTTATTTAATTAAATAACAATATATTCTTGTGTTTGGCTCAATATGTCTCCCAAAAACTCATTGCCCCAAACTGACACAACCAAACAACCAAAGAAGCTAAGGAGTAGAGATCTGGATTAGAAAAATTTCGATATTTTAAACATTTTCGAATATTTATTTTATTAATATTATTATGATATTTTAAGTAGAACTTTCTAAAAAACATCTTAAATAAAAAAGATCTTTTATTTCAGTTTAATTTAAATCGCATGTAAAAATTAATAACCACGCTGCAAAAATAACAAAATCCGTAATTTTGAAAATAGATGTCATCACCGAACTTCTATCCAAGTACTCATTCTTTATCTATGACATGGTGTGACAAATATGAGTATAGTGATGAAGATAATTTTTGTAACAACAGCTCCACCCAATAATTGTACTACAAATGTTTGTTGCGTTAATATTTATTTTTACATAGTTACGTTAAAAAGGCTTTTGTATTATTCAGACTGATAAATTGTTTCAGGTTGTTTCCTCGCTATTTACTAATTTTAACTAGTAATCAATCTTTGTCTAACGGCAGCACCTTGTATCGTGGTTGCTTAAAAATCTGTACTTGTTTATCGGCAAACATTTTTCCCTCACTATAAATTAACTATTCTTGAATGACTGCCAGACGACAACGTTATAGTTTGGACGAAATATTGTTTCGAAATATGTTCTTATATTGAAGTATTTTGTTAATATTTGATCCTTCCATAATGTAATCTTCATAAAAAATACAGCTTAAGAGAATTTTTTTTTATTTCAAATATTATTTTAGAATAAAAAAAATGTCTCAAAATATGTGTATTACTGTATATAATACATAGCATCTTTGCCAGAAAATTACGCTTTTTGCGAATTATTCTTTTAAATTATTTTTTTTTAATTCTTTAATTACTGCTGTTATGTATATGTTTAACAATTCACATTTCGACATAATAATTTTCATGTTTATTCGATTGTAATAATAATAAATTAGTAATTCCTGGTAATAATGTTATTAATAATAACACAGCAGTAATTCATTATGACATTAATAATAATAATACAGCAATAATTCATTATGACGTTAATAATAATAACACTAAATTTGTAAATAATAATAATATGAATAATTTTAACAATTATTATTATTATAAAATGGTAAAAAACTGCGTTATTTCCCAACTATAATTTTTAAATTGTTGAAGAATAAAGTATTTAATTTACACATTTAGCCATTTATCTTGGTATGAAAATATTGTAAGTGTTAAAACAGTTAAATTCATTGGATTTAGGATTTTCTTTGTAAGAAATATATAATTAAAATAATGATTATTAATGAAGAGGAATAATAAATTTTCAGTGATAGCGAACGTAATATATATTTAAGTATCAAATAAATCAGAATTTTAATAGCATGGATGAATTAGCTACAAACAATTAAACAATTTAAAACAATTTCTATTCAATACAGAAATTTAAAACTGAATAATAAGTTCGATTATTATTTTGAGTAATCTATTAAATTTTATACCATAAAATAGATCTAATATTTAAATTAATCTAATCTATAAAGTAGTATTTAAAATTTTAAGTTAGTTGTGAGGTTGCTATTTCTATTGCAAGAACTTTAATTTTTTTCTTCTTAATTTCGCTTCAGTTTTGAATTGTTTGAATACCAAACGATTTGGAAGCCGGAAGTAATTAATATTTCTTTTTTCTCTATATTTCTTTAATTATTATTTTTATTTTATACAAAATATTTGCATATCACTAAATCTGCGAAAAAACTAAACACATTCTCTACTTTTGAGATTGGGATTACTTATTAACGACGCACTGAGAAGTAACGCGAGGGCTATTGGCCACATTACTCGTAATTTTGAACCTTCAAGTGGACGACACCTGTGAACCGGCACCTCCTTCTCCAATCTTCTACATCATACCAAAAGGAGGACTTGGGACCTCGACCAGAATTGACGTACATCAGTCCCAACTGCATACAGGTCTTTCGGGACATCAGGGCCACGATTCGACGAAAATAATGCCAGCCACAAGTCCGCGACCATGATCTCTAGGCTACCAAGACCTCTGTTTTATACTACTAAATCATTTCTACCTAAAGCAGAACTTTTTCGTTACAGATTAAATTTAGGGTATTAAGTTCAATAAAATATTTTAACACATGCTGAAAGTGTAAAAATTCTGATTTAAATTTTAATATATGGTTTTATTATTTTTTAAATATTTTAATATAATTATGAGTAGTTGCTTATTATTTTTAATGATCAATATTAATAATTAATTTAAATGTTAATAATGAAGTATTTAATTATTCATAACTAACATCTATGATTTATAATTTAATCATTGCTGTAATATGATCAAGCCTTTGCTAAAATCATTTAATTTCGGAGCTACATCGGTAGTTTCAACTAATTTAATAATATGGAGAAAAAAAATACTGAATTCCATTAAATATTAGAATTAATACTTTGTTGTATGTTAACATTTTTAAAAATACTCTTGAAACAATTTATTCTTTTGAATCTTAACACAAACTTTTTCTAACATTATTTAAGGCTTAAATATACTGAAGATCTTTTTACAACACTAAACAAAATACTCCGTTTTTGTTTTCCGGCATTAATTTTGCTTAAAAGGTAACAACTGTTATTAAAACTTCTCCCTAAAAATGGTAAAATACACTACATTTTAGCGAACTCACATTAAATTACATAGTTATTTACCAAAACAGAGGGACATATTTTATTTAGCACAATCTTCAAAGTAAAAACCGCTATAAATACAAACATATTTTAAAAATGCATAATATACCACAAAGGAGCCTAGAGCAGGAAAACTTGCTCAAGCCAATTTTCCATCTTTTTGTCTCAAGTTTGTAACAAATTTAGTGGAGCAGAAACAGCCGAGAAAAATATATAAATATAAACAAGGCTGGTACTTTTTCTCAGTTATTTGTCACCAGAGAGAAAGTATATCTTGGAGTTGGTTTCTCGAGTATACTTAGATGTCTTGTATATCACATTTGTTTCGCTGTACTAGGTTTTCTGCTTAGTGAAATAAGCATAGATATCTATTCATCAATGAAAGAAAAAGATATATTATTGAACCGAGAACAAATAATTCTTTCAGGATTTTGTATTTAGACGAGAGTTTCGTTTTCATTATAGGACTTGGTGTCTTGTTTGTTTTGGATGTAATGTTCATGTTTTTCTTTTGTTCGTTTAAATTAAATTAAGGGTTTATTTATTTTTTTTTTTCTCAGCAGATGACATATGCAAAAAAAACAAGAAAAAATGTTTAGCATTCTTATATTGAAAGCCATTTTGTGTATTCTATATGCATTATTTAAAAATATTTATACAAACTTGGGTATTTTATATTTCAAACAGCAGTTTATCATTTATTTCATTTTCGAGAAAAAATCATACACAGTTATTTTTAATAAATTTTGTAGCATTACATTATAGCGAACCGCCTTCATTAATAATAATATGTTCTATAAATGTTATTTGTATTTCAATCATGCTGGCAAATGAACAGAAAGTCAAATCTTTATCTCCTTACTTTATTATATTTCCTTCAGATTACCCGACACTCAACATGCTTATCATGCCTATGAAGCAAACACTCACGCATCCACAACAAGTTAATATTATGAAATTGTTTTTATCTTACGATTGCCTAGACGGATCTGTGTCAGTTCTAAACTTGAAAGTTGGATCTTACTACATATCCATTCGCAGGTGATTAATCCACAAAACATCGAATTACCTAATTTCTTCCTTTTTAACATCGCAAGCATACGTCTAACTTCGACGAACTAACCGTCTAGTTTCTTTCTCAACAGCTATTCTTCTTCTATTATTCTATTACTAGTTCCTCTAACCGTCTATTTCTATCAGCCTTCTATTTATATCTCCCATCTGTATCTCTTATTCACCCTACTTCAGGTTATGTAGCAATGCCGATTTACGTAATTCACGAGTAGAGGCTCTTCAATCAAATAACGTCTTAGTAATTTCCAAAAAACTATTTGAAGCGAAATAGGCTTGTAAACCCCATTACAACAAAAATTAAAAATTTCATATTTCAAATTTCGTCAAGCTTTCTTCAAAAATATTTTTTCACTTCTATTATACAAGCACTTTGTAACATTAGGGAGCTTAATTATCTTCAACTGTCCTTACGGAATTTTTCTGGTCACTTCTTGATTCAAACGAATCAATTTTCAACTATGCAAAGCAAAGTTCAGATGTAAATTGAAGTACGGGGTAAAAAAGAAGGGGGGCGGGGAGTATTGGAATTAGTTTTGGATTAAGAAAGTTGTGAGTGTGATGTGAACAGAAGTCTTCTAGCTGGTATAATGGATTTGTTGACATTAGGACTCCGTACTTTCGGAGCAATTGAAAGAGAAATCAGCTTCGTATTCTGGTAAGTGTATTCTTAGGTAAATTACAAAAGTTATTAGTGCTCACTAATAGGGACTTAACTGAGGAGAGCCTTCCTGTTATTTGAGAATTGATTAAAGCTATTTTGGATATAATTGATCACTTTAAATTAATTTGTCTGTACTTCAACTAAGTTGAAATTTTAATCTTGTAATTAGAATAACATTTAGAATGTCAGACTAGGTGAATCCTAGGAAATCCGTAACAACATGTATTTAAGAATTGGACAAATAAACATAATGTTGATAAGGCTCTTGGTGTAAAGAAGACGGTACTGTATAACATGTGATTATTGAAACCCTACTTCAAGATTTCTTTTGGCAATCGACTCGTATCAAGAAATTTTTGCCACCGCTTTACTTGATCGGAGCATTTCCTGATTTTTTTTATTGGGCATATTTAATGAACAAAGTATATAAAAATAATCAGCAACAATAGATGATCTGAAAGCTACCATTTTACTTAAAGGAAACAAGGAGTAACTCTAGAATATTGAAATGCATTTCTCAAAATATGCCCAAACAAATTCAACTCACTCATCTGAAAAGGAGTGAATATATTAAAAGCTTTCACATAGATGATTCGTGAATTTTTTTTACTGAAAATGACGAGCTTAACAAAAGTTATTTTTATGCTAATGGTGAAAAACATTTCTAATATAGCAAAATAATAATAATGATAATAATAAACTAAGAAACACAGGTTCAATTTTTTCTTAGTTATGTTAGAATTGTGTTTAAACATTGGCACAAAAATAATTGTTTTGAACTTCTTGGGTTTCGTATAGTAAATATAAGAATCGTCTTTAAAGGAACTTTTAGAACATTTGGTAGAGCTTAAAGTCACACATTATTCATTAGAAATTAAAGAGCAACAATTGTATTTTAAATTTTAGCATGTTTTTATGATTTACATTATCCAACAGCATCTACACTTAAGAAAATGTCAGTTTTTTGTAAAAAAAACTAATTAATAATAGAAGACTGTTTCCTGAGAGGTGGACTATAAAAGGACTGTAAACCTAATAAATGAATATCTAGAAAATTGAAAGAGAAATCATACAGCATTAGGTACTGTAATATATGTACCAGCATTCTTATATGAAGTATGAAACAATTAATCATTTTTTTTTAAATTACATTGTACGATAAATTGAAAACAATAAATAGAACCTTCGCGAAGCGATGAATATTCTCGTATATTAACTTCTTTATCATTAAGACTATTATGAAGAGGGGGGATCTAAATATGTGTTAAGAGTTATGAAACCTTAAATTATTATCTCAAATACAACTTAAAGATTACATCATTTTTCTAAGAGGGGTTTAGTAGAAATCTAACCTTTTACATGCATTCTAAAACAGAAAAAACAATTGCTACTTCACCACCTAAGCCTTTCTTTGTTAAGTTTCAATATAGATTATTTTTTAGTCGCTTCATAAATCTGTAGCAAAATTGTCTGAATTTCAGAAACAGTTTTGCCATTCTCAACCATGATTTAGGACTAGTTTATACATACATTATGTTGCGAATATGTAGCAAAATAAATATACTACTTAAAAAAACTCTTGCAATTCAAATTCTGTTACCTATGTCTAAAGATAAACTCGTTAAAAAGATCGAAGTTGGAATCATTCTTCTTCCAATTAGCGAAGCAAGTGCACAGGTTTACAATCCGCTATTTTAAATTTACTTTCTTCTATCTTAATCCAGACAGAGAGGGCAGCGAGTCAAACACTAATTAGTACAAAACTCCGGTGTTTAATCATCTAATTTGTCTCAATACTTCTTCCTCCAAAAGCAAACTTAAGAACTTCTTTTTCAGAACTCCTAAGCCTTTTCTTCACGTTTGAGTTGTTTTGAAAGCAATCATGACTTCCAGATGCACTTGAGTGCATAAAAACGCAAACGAAATAAGACTGAAATCAAACAAAAAGTGTTCTTTTCAACTCGGAGGAGGAAATAAAATTTGTTTCTTTTATTTTTTTTTAAAAGAAAGAATAAGGAGACACGAGAAAGTAGAGGTGAAAAAAATGGCGACGTTTGCTCGTAGTCCTTAATCCTGCACAGAGGTGACACAATGCATTTCTTTGTCAGGATGTGTTCAACAGCGAGTTAAGTCTTCCCTTTTCCGACTTGGATAATTTTTAACGAACTTAAGACTTTCGCACTTAGAGTCAAACTATGGAAGTTTTCAGTGGGAGGTAGAGTACTTAAAGAGAGGAAGGGAATTAAATAAATGTATGAGGGGAAAAAATTAGGTGAATTTGAAGAAATAATGAATAATATAATTAATATTTAATTAACATCGTAATATGAATCTAAAAATGAAATAGACTTCCAAATTGTAGCTTCATGCTTAAGAATTCACAAATACAGAAATTGGTAATATTGTGAAACTCTATATTAATTCATTCTGTATCTAATTCTCATAACAATTAAATGTATCTAATTCTCATAACAATTTATGATTCAACAATTTATGATGCAAATATTTAGCACAGGGTAAAAAATTTGAAGAACCACCGTTCATATCGTAGCTTATTTCTAAACAGATCTAGTGATAAATCTGTGAGATCTACTCCACTCATATTTTTACTATACATTTCGATGGAAGGGGGTCTTGAAATTTCGATAACACATTTTTCTTGCCTGCTACAACGTATCGCAACATTTTCTACAATATAAATAATTTATAATTAATTTTTTTTAATAAGTTAAATTCCCATTTATTCATTTTATATTCAAAATGATAATACAAAACTATTTCTTAAGGATTTTTCTTAAAACTTGTTAGGTTTATTTTTAATGAAGTTGGCCCTTTGCAACCACGTGCTACTTTAAGCCTCATTTGAGGCACTATGTTTTCCTATAGACTTTAAGTTTGTTTTTTAGAAGTAAACAATTTTAATGAGATTATATGACTGATGCGCACCTTATAATAGTGGAAAGTATTATTTATCTCATTTAGAAGTTTATTACAGCAACAAACACTGTAACAGATGTTGTTTCTATATTCATTTCTTTCGCAAAATCAAACACTTAAATTTTTCAATACTGGTGTTGTTATCTGTTACGATATACTAAAACAATTTGAGTCCCCGTTTGAGATTGAAACGAATAAGAGGTTCACTTAAGTGAAACAATTAAAAAAAAAGGAATTTAAATTACTGTTTCTTTAAATTATTGCAGGAGCCTCATATTAGATCCAGTTGACCTAGAGGGTTAATTGATGGGATCTTTTCAGAATTGGAATTTTATCCAGTATTTAATTAAGGTTTACGATGCCTTTAGTTTTATATAATGCGAAAAAGGCATTACAAATGTACAAAAGAATTAATGCAATAATGCGCTGTAAAAATGAGAAATTTGTTCAAAATCCATGTTGTTGTGTTTCATTTACTAAGTTGCATAGAGAGCGAGAAAGAGGAAACTAATTAACTGAAACAAAAGAAGAAGTATGCAAAGTATTTTAACAATATACTGAAAAAGAAATGAAAACAATAATCATGTAATATGTTACAAAATGCACAAAAATGAATAATTTAATTCACTAAAAATACGCAAATGGAATTATTTTAATAACAATAAGTTTTATCATTTCAGGTACATGATGAGTAAGGTAAAACATAAATTTATAATGATCATTGCCAGTTTAATACACTGGAGAAAATAAAGGTCATTTATCAAAATAAAACTTACAGTAATGGAATACAATGATTCTGAAAGCTGTTTCTTTCCATATTTTTTCATTTCATTGTTCATAGCAACAAATCATTATGTACTAACAGCGTGTGATGATTCAATAGGAAATGATGTTAGAGATTTTTTTTTTGTTAGATATAGATTGAAAGAAAAACTTCTAGAATTGACAGTATGAAAGACTCTTTACAAACAATTCGAATTTCTCATGTGGCGCTATATTAAAATTTGAAAGTGATAAAGTAAAAGTGATTTCATGACTTGTTTTCCCAGTAAATTTAATATAGCAAATCTGTCAACCACTATCCTTTTATTGATATTATATATACACACTATCTCTTTAAATCTTTGCAAAATGAGCGCTCTTAAATCCCGGCATTCGTTGGTTGGCATATTCTATAATCCAGCACTGATCGAGATGATCATTATCAGTTTTTTTTCATGTAAATTTGGGCGTTTGTTGACCTAGACCACTTGGACGCAAACGCAATTTCATCAAGTGATTAATGTAATTGTAAGTTTTCATTTCACACTTTTAAATTTCTTGTTTACTAGTGGATTATATACAATATTTGCACAATATTACAACTATATACGTATTGACTACTCCCCACAGTAAATTAGAGAAAAATACGTATGTAAAATTATATATTTATGTGTTATAAATGAAAGATAATTAATATATATATATATATATATATATATATATATGTTTGTGTGTGTGTGTGTTGAATTATATTAAAAAAAGCTCTTCTTCAACAATATTTGTTGAGTAAAAATGTTTCCAATACCAATTTTGGGTCTTAACTTTTGATGTTTCGTGTATTAATGAAGGTGACTTTGATGAATAAATAAATCTTTTCATTTTCATTAATACCACAATGACATTTTTTGCGTTCTGAAAAAACTTTAGTGATAATGGAAAATCACTGCCCTCTAGAAAACACTCCTTGATGATACGAATGAAAAGCAATTCATTTACGAAACTATTTACAGAAAACCAATTAATTAAGATGCGTTTGTTAATTACATTTATATATCTTTCTATGACCAGTTTCGTATGATGTTTGTTTATCTGACATTTCCATTATATTCCTTTTTCTAGGTTTTTAAATTGGAAAAGAGGGAAAATACGAAGAAAGCAATATATGTTTCAATCAATGTAGTTGGAACAAATAAATTTATGCAATAAACATGCTCTTACGGAAATCACTATGCACATTACATATAGCAGCACAAAAATTCTAATAAGAATCTGTCAGAAACATTATTCTAAATTATAAGATTTCTACTTACCTAACTGAAAGTAACTTCCTTTTATAAATGAAATCCAAATATGGAGAAACATTACTGAAAATTCACCAAAGTTAAAAAGCACGGGAATACGATTAATTTATTACACTTTACTGTTACGAAATTTTCATAGAATTTAAACATGTTATAAATGTCAAATATATATGTAAAAAGGTGATCATAAAATTAAGTTTACTATCGATTAAAGTGGTTATGAAAAAAAATTTGCATGTTTTGTATTAGTTTTTGAGTTAACATTACAAAAATTAATTTATTCTAAAATTCCACAAGTTTTAGAAACATATTTCTTGTTTCATTCTTAATCATCTAAAATCTTTCTTTCCAAAGTTCGTTATTTAAATCCAGTAATTGAAGTAAGAATTTTTTGTAAATTAATGCGATATAAATGTATAATATTGATTAAATACGAACATTTGATATTTTTTGTAATATATGCAACATTTCGTCTATGCCTTTCCCTTTCTCCACAGTTATTCTATATCTTTATGTAACACAGACTAAAGACTCAGAGTTAATTTTATTTATTCTGAAGTTTTTAATTATAGTTAGTAAAATATTTAACAATAATACGTGTTTTCAGTGTTTATTAATGCTTATTTAATGTTTATGCTGAGAATTTACAGAATTTTTAGATTCTTCAATAAATAATATTTTCTGTTCATGTAACAAAAATTACTGTTTTGTAGTAATTACGCTTATTAAATCTAAATTTTTACAATCGAGTCACTTGACACCTGTTTTAGATAAGTAAATATGAATAACAATTTGCAGCTTGCGCAAAGGATATGGTAGAAGGAATTATTACATTACAGAGCAGAGGGAGAATAACTAATTGGATATTTTGTCCTTTCAAGAGATAATATGCAGTTGTATGTGTTTGCATAAATATCAACGCGGAGTTGTGTTTACATATTCAGTTGTGCAATGTGAATTTTTAGGAAAAATAACTTTGCTCTATGCTTATTCCTGATCTTTTTATTACTCTTATGAATTAACATAAAAGCACAGATATTCACAAGAAAGGTTTTAGCTTCTAAATGAAAGAATTCAACTCTTAAAAGGAATTCTTAAATAAACATTACAATTAACTTATCTTTCTTATGCAGTAGTACAAGAGTTATATTATAATGTTTTCATTGAATAAATTTTAAGAGGAGACATTCACGGGAAGTACTTATAACAATATTAATTTCAAGCTAAGAATATAATTACAAAGAAAATCATAATATAGGTTCTATGAACTAGTATAACTTTTTCATAAACCAATGTTCCGCTTAGATGATATCGTTACTTGTAATTACAGAAAGGCGGATATACTTTAAATATATATAATAGAACACAATATTTTCATTTATCACTAGAGTCTAAAACCATAAAAGTTATTTGTGCATGATTTGAAGTCATAAATTACACTTTGCCATAGAAGGTATATGTTCATAAATCATAAAATACTAGGTAAACATTTATATGCTATATAAAAGATACTTTTAATGATGATTTAAAGATCCAAAAATGCAACTTAGGTCTTACACAAATAAGGAAATATAATTTATTCAGTAGTATCTTACACTAAGTTCGCAAACCTGAATTTATTTTGTAAAGCAATTAATTATTGATCTTTTTAAGGTGACTAGGCGATTTAACTCTGCTCAAAAGCATCCTTAAGGGTGAAAAACAACCTTATAGTTTCTTTTGCTCTTAATACTAATGTGTTATTAAGATTCTTACCATGTATATTCAACCCTTTAGGGACGAATATACCATATACGCATCACTAGCAATCGTAGTTCAAGGCCGAACGTACCAAATACGCATCGCTAGAGAATGAGCTCAGGGGCCGAACGATGCGTATTCGCATTCTACGATGGAACATTTTCTAAATATCTCTAGATATCACCCTGTGTCCATTACTTTTGAACTGAATAGTAGTTTTAAGATTTTGACCTTCAGTTTAATCATATCCTGTCTTAATTCTGTATTTTGCTCACCTGCTGTTGTGGGGGGTGAGAAGAAATTATAATGTAAAGAAACTGAACTCGGTTCTTTGAATTTCCATGTGATCTACATTTGTTTTTCTGGTTTTTCACTGAATGTTTTTCATTCACTTTAGCTATGTAATTTTATTTCTTTCTTTTTAAAGCCGTACCGTCAGTACTGTTTGAATTTGCGTTGCTTTTTGATGTATTTCTCTTACGTCACTTTTTATTTCGGAAAGCCTTCACTCCTGTGTTTAATTGAGAAAAGGCGTTGTTTATCAGAAGAATATACTCACTTGGTTGACAAGTTATTTAATGATAAGTGTGTGATTAATTTTCTAAAACGTTTGAAAGGAATATTTCTAGTGATTCTGATGCGGACATTTTGTCAGAGAAGGACCTAATAGGACTTAATGTTTCTCCGCGCTTCGAGAATTACCGAACATTCGAATTAAGTTTTGTTACTTCTTGTAAATAGTCTTTACTGCATATTTTTGATTAATTTTAAAGCTTATTGATGTTACTGTCAGTAAAACTTCGGAATGGTTTCAAAACCAATTCTAAAAACTATTTTTCTAAGTAAGCACTTTTTTATATATTTTTTTCTGTAAATTCAAGGAAAAAGATTATTAAAAATACTAATTTTAAGATATATTTCAGCGAAATCAATAATCTAAAATTTTACCAAAAATTATAACATTAGCTTAGCGACGTAAACCCTCGCCCCTTGGGACAGTTTCCTTCAGTTCTCCTCCGTCTCCAGGAAACCTTCTAAGCCAAAGCGTGACATCCCGAAAGGGTTAAGTAAATGTATAGCTTCCTGTTTTAAGTTAAAATTTTGCTAAAATTTTACATATTTTATCATTTTATTTTATTTTCCGGTTCTATATTGAAAGAAAAGAATAAACAAATTTTAGGATAGCTCCGCTTATGCTATCATATATTTTTTTGATTGCATAAGCAAATAAAATATTTTTATTGCATAAAATAATACAAATGATATTACGACGATAGATGTGAAGTTTGAAAGGATGAAGATATTTTTAATGATTTTCTCAAGTCTTGTGGCTAATGTGCGTTTACTTAGGAATATCACTGAAATAGTATAGAATATTTTGTGACCTATAAATTTTTGATGACGCTACATAATTGATGATGCTGTGCGGAGTTCCATGGATGGTAATACGAAACGATTCATCCTACGTATTTTAGCGGTGTGTATAAAGATGATAATTTAAATATTGTAAGTTTAAGATTTGTTGGCGTTTTGTTGTTTGACGGGAGCTCTTATAAGCTTTCATTTTCCAACGAAATTAAGTTTTCATTTTTTTAAAAAAAAAATGTTATCTAATGTTGAAAATATACATTGAAATTAAGTATAAGTGATGGTTCAAACAAATCAATTTTATCACTGCATTAGAAAAAATTTATAGGACGAATAATAAATATATATCAACAGACATTCATTTCATATAAAATGTATTTAGTAAAGGCCAGCAACATGATGATAGTTTGTTTTAAATAAAATTTATATATGTAAAATGGTAAAGTATGAATAACCTTTTGCCTCTACCAATTTCGATTCAAAAACACTCAGATATTAAAAATTGGCCTTTTAAAAAAATAGATTTGTTAAAACCATAATTAAAAGCATCGAATAGCGTATTGTGAATAATAACTTTTAAATCTCAAAAATATTACAAATAAAATTTACCAAAAGTAACAAAAAATAAAATTTGATACAATAGAAATAAGAGTTTTGTAATATTCACCCAGATGTGGATGATATTTCTTTAAAACTCTTTCCCGTGTAACTCACTGGATATATTTCATGTTCATAAAGTTGAACGTAATTTGATTAAATAGAAATAGAGGTTAGTAATATTTACCAAAAATTGTATACGAACTTCAATACGAAAATCATACCAAATAAAAAAGCAAAATAATTTTTCAATCCCTCATTAGACTTCCTTCTTACAAGTTTAGAACGAATTGTATCAGATAAAAGAAAACATCTCTTAATCGAAATTACATCATCCACTTCTTGACAACCCCGTTTCTACATCACACCGTACCAAATTGTATTCATTAATCTAGATTTAGATCCTTAACACTTTGAAAAAAGACTCTCAGACAATACATTTTTTACGACCCAACGAACCAATAAAAAACGTCATTATCTTTTTCTTCCATAGAAAATACTTAACACTCACCTAGACCATATATCCAGACTGGAAAAAATAATAATTCCCCGAAGAACAAACCCCATCGACATTTGGTGTCGATGGATCAAAACTGATTGTTCCAAACCCATCAAGGCTCTTTCCTTGTCGACTCAAGTCACTATCCCTTAACGACACTTCTCTCTCAGAAGGCAACATGTCCGGACAAGAAAGATTAAGGACAGCACTGTTCTTCATTGCATTTACTGACACTTCCAATCCTACCAGTTGAACTCCGCTCCCCAACGCTAGGATGAACCCTGTCCTGGTTAAGCCCAACTCTTTGATAAACTGTCCTGAGATAGATACTTTTTTTTATATTCTTTTACTCGTACTTTACTTTTTAAGGTTTTTTTATTATCTTTTTTTTGTTGTAGAAGATAAACAAATATATAGGGAGAATGAGTGTGGAGAATAGATGTTTAGGTGTTCTTTAAAGATGGATGGGTGTTGGTAAGTATTCAAATGAAGCTGTACGTACCAGTGTTTTAGTTGTAACATCATTGTTCAATCAGCGACTGATGGTGTTGTATTTCTGTTTTATGTTGTTGCCTCAAGTAATTAAGGCAGATTAACTTAGAAAATAGTTTGTAGGGGACAGTTTTAAATGTAGTAAAACATTTACGTAAAGGAGCTAACTGAAGAAAAAAAAAGCATATATTATTTAACGATATAATTTATCTGATGATCTCCTTTAAATTTTTAAATCATTTCGTATAATTTATGAGAATTAAATAGTATGTAATAAATAATTTGGATGTTTCTAAACAAGGTGTGACTCGTTAATGTTGATTTTGAGCAGATATAGTTTAGATTTTGACAGTATCTGCTGAGACTCATTTATAATTAGACTAGAAAACCATTTCATTTTGAAAGGGTATATGACCTTAATTTGTGTATATTACATAAATATAGACTAATATTATTTAGAATATGTTAAATTTATCTCAATTCTGTTTATTGAGTAAAAATTAATATAATGATTACATAATTTTAGAGAAAGTCTTACGGGTGAAACTAAAGGATAAGCACACAACGCTTCATGGAGCGGTATATATATATATATATATATATATATATATATATATATTAGAAACAGTTTTATTGAAGGTAGGTAAAATTATATTTTAAAAATAAATTAAAAAATAATCCGTATGAAAGACTGATTCATTTCTTATCAACGACACGCTTAGAAGCAACACGGGGGGTATTGGCAATGGACGTCATAATTCTGAGCCTCGGTCAAATGAAATGGACGAAAATTGAGTTGGCACCCATTCTCTAAACTTCCACACACCATCAAGAGGATGAGTTTGGAGTTTTTAGACCTCTAACGCTTAAATTAAATGTGCATTTGCCTAGTTACATGGTTGGTCTTTAATAGCATCTGGAGGCAAATCGCGACACGACGAAAGCAACGCCACCGCCAGCCCCTAGATCGCGACCATGACCACTCGGCTATCGAAGCCAAAACCATATGAAGGAGGAATATATATCATTATATTAAGAGTAATTTTATCATGTATATTTCTGTGAAATATTTTTAATTATTTCATTTATTTTTAATATTTTCAATTTTTTTTTTTTTAAATTCATATTGAATCTGAATGGAAGTCAGAAAGATCGTTTCTTTGTACAGCTTGTAGAATGTTTCTCAGTGAAGAAATACATGATATAAACAAATTAAAGTTATATCTGTAACCAATACCACATGATAATGCTTCTTGGAATTTTTAATGTTAGTGTTAGGGCTTTTTTAAGAGCTATTACGCATTTACTTTTAAATTTGTTAATAACACAGGGAGCCTAATACCTCCAACAGTTTTCAAAATCTCTATCGAAAAAATTTCATTCTTCTAAGCAGTTGTGTATTTTAACGTGAACATAAATATGCAAACGTATTTTTTATATTTTTTGTCAATTCATTAAGGTTAACAATTTTTGAGCATATGTTGTTAAATATGAATTGATTAAATGTTTCAAAAATTACCGGAAAAAATTGCTGTGCCTAAGCCACTCGTCAATTGCTAATTATAATCGTAATGCATGAGAAATTTTATTACTGTTTTACCTTAAAGTTTTATAAGATATCAAATAAAAAAACTACTGTACATAATACCTTACTGGGTCATGAAATATACGCAGAAAAAATATAATATATATCAAAATATTATTTGACTAAAATATATTTAAGATAACTTTTTCTTTATCTTTATCAATAAAATTGCTCTATTTAGCACAAATTTTTCAGTCATAATATGTTTATTTCTTATGATAAGAGACTCGCTACTTTTTACTATGATTGCCTTCAATTTTAGCTTTAATGATTTTTTTGTGTTTATTATGTTCTTTATATTTCGAATTAAAATCTAAAAGCCCAATATTTTTAAATTATGTTTTTTATTAAATAATAAAATGTTTATTATATGGATTCAATTGTTTTGATAGTTTATTTTTTATTTATAAATTTCACAGAATATTCTCACTTTTTTTAAGACTTTTCAGATTGTAGATTCCATCTTATTTGTAAATAATAAATTAATGGACAAAATGTAATTTTTTTTAAAAAAAAATGTTAACTTTTAGTGTGTGTAAGAATATGATAAAAATATATAATTTTAAATAATAAGAAGTAATTTAAGTTAGCTAGAAAAAAGGAACATTTTAATAACTCTAAAGGTCATAAAAATTGTCTCATAAAAAACTTTTAATGTATTATATTGCATATATTAAAATATATTAAATATTTTTCATTCTGAATTTCATGAAGATAAAGCAAATATTAATGATTTTAGAGTTTTGAGTCTAATGAGCTTAGAGGTTTGAGAGCTGTTTGATTAACAACGAAGTATGGAAATCAAAATTTTAATAAATGATTATCTATGTAAATTAATAAATCAGTAGTTCTTTATTAAGTGTTTTACCACTGAATATTCTAATAATACTCAAAATTTACAGTTCAACATTGCATTAAAATATATTTAGGAATTTTGTCCTTAAAATGTCGAAATTAATTTTGAGAAATAAGTTTGGAATCCCTTAAAAAACATAAATAGTATAGTCCTCATATTTGGAATAAATTTGCTACAGAATTCTGATATCGGTTTAATTCAAACATTTTGAATTTTTTCTACAAACTATTATACTACATGAAAAACAATGTTTCGAGAAAATATCGAATTGATCCCATTTATGTAAAAAGGAATGCTAACTAGCTCTCATAAATTTAAACTATATAAGAAAAGAATAAATAGCTCTGCATTATCATACATCACAGATTAATTTTCTAAAGTGTTCGCTCTCAGAAATGTACCGTAATGGTTGCTGGAACAATATTTCATAGATGTACTATTTATCATTTCATAATAAGCTTTTCTAGCTTTTCTATTTTAATAGTTATTTGACTTGCACAGCAGATTAAGAATGTCATAGATTGGAAAATACATTATGAGTAAGGAAATTCCTAATTTGTACTACAAATTGCAAACAATTTGTGTAATGCTGATTTTAAGTGTGTCTGAGAACCGTTCCATTTTTCTCTCTAGCGTTTGATTGTAGTTCAAAAACAATAAAAATTAAAATTATAATAGTTAAGTGAAAATTTTTAAATTCTAGGAGAAATATTTATTTTCAACAGCCTTTTTTCAACATTTTATTTTGTAAAAAAAGAATATGTTTTATTGTCATAAGTCATAATTAAAAATTTACAAATTAAAATATTCGTGGAAATGTAAATATTTTAGATTAGCTATGAAAATTCTTAAATCAAATTGAAAAAGCAGTTTCTGTCAGTTCTGTTAATCAAAATCAAATGAGTTTAATTAAAATTATGCTCATGGAATACAACATAATTTTAAATTTTGAACATTTGTAGTTTTTTTAAAAAAAGATTTACTGTAATCAAGCAGAATATAAAGTATTATTTTATAAAGAAAGGAGAAGAAACATTTGGGTTGTAGCAATGAAATTGCAACATATACCAGATTTGATTTTATAACATATCTACAGCAAATGTTATATATCCTTTTGATACTGTTATACTACATAAAACTACAAATATAAAAACAATAAAGCTGTGTAATCGGATTTTATTTCAAAGTCTTGGAAAATTTTTAGATGAACTTTTTTTTAAAGAAGGATTTTCTTTTATTGTTGTATTGTTAAGATTCCATATCCTCTGGTATATTGAAAAAGAATCATACTTAAATATAATCGAGAGATATAAATCATTCACGAAACCTAATTAAAGTATTAGAATTCTTAAGGCAAATAGTCAAAAGAGATAGTAAATCTTTTGATAAATGAAATTTCGTAAGCAGCTCATTCACTTTAATTGTTTTCAATCAGTAATTTTTTATAGTTTTATCCTTTATAAATTCACTGCTTGGGATTGTTATTAATTCTTCTGTCAACCAGCCATTTTTATTTCGTCAGCTTAATGTTAATCCTATGGGAGGGGATTTAGACTTTAATTCTCAAATCTTTACTATTTGATCTATTTGAATGCCCTAAAGAGCATTTGAAAGAGCAAAAAATAATGAAGGTTTCTGCAGAATTACTTTCCCCCTCAAATTTTTAAAAATATTTTTACCCTAATTTTAATGATTCGTTTGGGAGTTTTCCTGTTCTTAAAAATATTTTAAAATATTCTTAAAAATTGGAGGAAAAAAGTAATACAGTAGAAGTCTTCATTTTTTTTTTTTTTTTTTTTTTCTTTTGTATGCACTTTATTGCATTTAAATGGATCAAATAGTAAAGATTTCAGAATTAAAGTGGAAATTACTTAGGATTAACATTAAGCTGACAAAATCAAAATGACCAGTTGACTGAGGCCTTAAAATTCTGTGAATTGTGTATCTTTATTACTTATTTCCAAAATTTCAAGTTTGAGCTATTAAAAAAAAGTTCTTTTAGCAAACAACTAACAAGACATATTTAATTTAATATTTTATTGTATGCTTTGATTTTAATAACCGAATAGAATATATGATTGTCTACTTAAAAATTTATCTCTTGCTCTTAATTTAATAATTGATTTAATTATTGATTTTCATGGCCGAATCGTCTGTTTTTATTTATTTTGTTATTAATATTGGCAACACTTTTGTACTTCAGAATGTTTTGCCCGTGAAAATAAATTAAATCAGGAACTTAAATAACGTGTTTTCTTTTTTGATAATAATTGCTTCTATGGAACCTGAAAGAATCAGTGTCAACTTCATTTTTTAAGATTTTTATTATAATACATTGATTTATAATACTAAACTGAATCATTAAACTCAAATTGAAAAATATTTCGAAATAAACTAAACTAATAGGAAAATCAAAACCAAATAAACACTTCGTCCACACATATACTTACTACGACTATGAGAATTTAATAAGATTAGATATAGCGCTTAAGTCCATATCGAGTATCGTAACCGTTTTAGCCTCTTCATAATGACATCATTAAAGTCTAGATTACGAAGTCACCTAAGCAGTTATAATTGCACTCAAGTCACAAACCAATATCCATCTGTTTCTCGCTTCGATAGGAGTCATTGTTTGAGGTTGAGGCTATATTAGATGGAGTCAAGTGCGAAGTTGATACTTCCAATAATACGCTTTCGATTGATGGTAAGCATTAGGAGGTGGATTAACATGTTAAAAAAGAATTTAAATTATAAAAGTTTTTTCTAAGTAGTTGCATATTCATACAATAATTTAATTTAAAGAGAGAATATAATTTTTTTTTCTTGTGCGATGCATAACCTTATTAAGTTTTCATTTTAAGATAACTAAGATATCTTCTGAAAGGAAAAATGAACTTATTTTGTAGCAAATTTAAATAATCATTTTAATGAGATGGAATTAAAGGTATATTTTAAAATTGCCATATCTATAAATGTAAGTATATATGTGTTCAAAGAAAACCACATTAATATTCACAAATAATTATGTACATTTGTAAAAAAAAAATATGTACTTATCTTTACATAAATTTATACCATTTGCAGATTTGAAAATTTTCAGAATACTTATAAATACAACATTTCATTCTTAGAACATAGTTATAACTTCAAAATTTGATGCATTAAATATATCTTTAAAAAATGTACAGAAATTCTTGAAACCTCATTTTTATTAAGAAAGCAAATATATTTTTCTTTATGGCGTGATACGTTTATTTACAAGTTCATAATTCTCTATTTTGTGTTGCATTTAACAAATTCTCGTTAACAAAATATCAACCAAATGCCCTTTAAATTTTAGGAGCAAAATAAAAAAAGCAAACTTTGAACTTAAGGTTACAGATATATATATCTAAAGATCAAAAATTTAAACCCTAAATATAAAATTAAATATTATTTAAAGCTAAAATAATATTAATATAAAAAAAGCAGAAATAATTAAGAAAAACACAGAAATGTCTTCAAAAGGGAATTAGAAAATACTGAAAAAGACAAAAAAAAATTCTTGGAAAAATAAACAGAATGAAATAAAGCTATGTAACACTGTTAATTGCTTAAGATAGTAGAAATCTGTTAATAAACCTTCGTAACCTGTCACTGTTTCATAAAAAAAGAGATAAAACATAAGAAGGTAAGCCAAAGAGTATAAACATAAATAGGAAGGATTAAAAGAAAACCTACATATATTTTTTTAAAAAAATAGAAACCTTACACACCTAACTATAGACAGTAAAAAAGGAAAATAAGAAAACTAAAATTAAAAAAAAAATTAAAGTAACTAAAATGTAACTCACGAAAGATTTAATCAAATTTGAAGTACCCATTTTGTCCAAAGATGACATTTGATGCCTTGAAAGGCCAGTGCTGCTATAGTCAGAATTTAAAAAAAAAGAAGAAAAAAAAATTATGTACCATTTATAGGAGTTATATTTAAACATGACACAAAACTGTTTTTTTAATAAACAAAACAAACATAAAAACAAAAGTAAAAGGATTAAAAAGAAAAATTAATTCGTTAAGAAATGAAAAAGAAAAATATTAAAGAAAGAAAAATTATTCCTTTTCATAATTTTTATATTGGTTTTCAGAAATTTAATTCAATATTCCACTTGAACATATATATGATAGGGCTCGAGCGATGTGGATGACGGAATAACAAAGATTTGTGTTCTCAGATGAGTCACGTTTCTGTTTCTCCAATAATAACCACGGCATGCTAGTGCGGCATCCACATGGAGACAGGTCCAATCTGGCAGCAATTGTGGAACTCTATGCTGCGCGACAAAGCAGCATCCTGGTTTAGGGAACAATTGCCTTCGATTCCGTGTCACCTTCAGTTCGTATTCATGAGACTATGACAGCCCAACTATGCATTGTTGATGTGCTGTGGCTGGTGAAATTCACCTACCTACAGCAGGTGCCCAATGCCCTTTATCAGCAGGATAACGCCCGACCACACACTGGTCGTTTCAGGTAACATATTCTACAAGGTATACAAATGCATCCATAACCACCGTTCTCTCCTGATTGATTCTCTCTCCTACTGAACATGTTTGGGATGTGATTGGATGCCATTTGCAGACCCTACATCTTCCATGTTTAAAACTGTGTCAAATGCTTGACAGGTAGTGGAGAGCCATTCCCCGGGATGCCATCCGCACTCTCATTGACATTGTGTCTAGACACGTTTATTTGTGTATAGCTGCCCACCATGATCCTACGACCTACTGAGACGACGCTGTTCTTTGTATTATGCATACCATTTCGAAATAAAGATCACATATTGCTTGTTTCTTTCTCTCTGTGTTTGCCGAGTTTCATCACTTCATGGCAACTCCTACTTGGTATTTCATTTTCAATGTCGCATAGTGTATAATTATTTACTTTGAATCTCAACATTTGTTAATGACTTATCAATTACGGAAGGCAAAATTTATTAATAGATTTGAACTGTTTATTAAGGTGATACTGGGAATCAACACGAATGATGGTGGCGATTGACGTATAATTTTGAATTTCAATCAAGTGATGAGAACGACATATTAGCTGCCCTCTCCCTCCCCAAATCTTTACAGCCTCGAATAGATTAAACGCACGTTTGCACGTCTAAATGACAGATCTTTAGTGTTATCAGAGCTCAAACAAATAGCCCCATGAAAACAACGCCAGCTGCATGTTTGCGATCTTAACCATTAGACTACCGTTGACTGCAAATTTTATTGGAGCTTGCGAATCTGAATATCAAAAATAATTTTCGAATAGGTCTGAAAATATTTAAAAATTCAATATGACATTTTCCCATATTTGGGAGTATTTCTTAACACCAACAATAATTTACGCGTCTGATAGGAGCTAACTTTCTGATTATATCAATAATTATTTTTTCTATTGAGTTTGATTCGGTTAATTGGTTATTTTTTACAACGTAGCTCTAGAAGCAACACGAGGGCTATTGGCGATGGACCTCACAATTTTGAACCTTGATCAAGTGACGAGGACGACACCAGAGTTGGAATCCTTCTCTCTTAACTTCCTCACCACGAGAACAGAAGGACTTAGAGCCTCGACAGATTTAACGTGCATCAGCCTCGGCTTCACGGCGGATCTTTAGTGATATCGAGGCTCAAACCTACGAATTGATGAAATCCGCCAGCCATGACCCTTTGACGGCCACATTGAATGTGATTCGGGTTTTGAAAGAAATGATAGGAAACCAAATTTTTATTAGATTACGAAAATTCGTTTCAGAGAAAGAGAATTGCAAATCTCTAAATCAAAAATAATTTACCAATGACTTTATTTTCTTTGAAAGAATCCTGTGTTTCTCTAAATAACTAATGCTTTTTGTAGCGCTCAAAAATGAAATCTTGTTCATATGAACCGTTTTATGCTTTGAATATGAAATGGTTCCTTTAGTGAAATATTAATTAAAAAAATACAGTGAAATGTAGCTCTATTTCATAGTTAAGTACACCAAGTAAAGTATCTTTCATTTTTAAAACTAAATGTTAACTTACAATAAATTTGGATAATTGTGTCATATCTAAAGATTCCAGTATGAGACGTAAAATATTTCGTCATATAATTCTTAATAGAACTACGCTTCAATACATCTGAGCTTTATGAATATTTCAGTTAAATTACCATCAAAATTAATAGAAAATGATAGTATTACTTTAATGTAAAATTATTATCATAGAAGATAATGTGGCATAATTTAAAAATCATTATTAAAAAAGATATTGAAAGATGTTTTTTTTTGGAGAAAATTAGTATTTTTAAAATTGAAATTTTATAAGAAATTATTCTGTACGTAAGGTCTCACGTAAATAATTCTATATATTTTTATTCAAGATCACCAAAAGGAAAATACGAATATCTAAACTTGCCAGCAAATAAATCACTAAAGATGGATTACATATTTGGTTACAATTCAACTTTATATCCAGTCCCAATCCACAAACCTCACCAAATCCCATCTGCATCTGCACAAGCCCCCCTCGTACAAACACCAACGGAAGAAAAGCAATCCAAAATATCCAAAATCCAATCACAATCACTAAGATGTACAAATGACATCTGTTCCGAATCCTTCTGTTTACCCAACACCGGGGGACACAAAGCTCTAAGCCCAGAGATGAACCCAACTTCCCAAAGACCAAACCTTTTAATCCCATTGAAGCCTGGAAGACAACCTTCCTTTACAAAAGCGCCTCCTGAATAAATAGTAGGGTCTTTACCAGCAACAAGTTAACGGTTGTCTTATCTCGCATGTGCCACGGGTGATAGCTGCCATGGGACCTGCACATAATAGGGCACCTTCTAATGGGGCGTCCGGTGTGAACTTATCTCTCTTGACCATGAGGCACAGGGGCTGGATGATGACTTGGAGGTATTAGGGCGCAGCTGTGGGGATACGTGGAATATTGAGGCGGTGTTTGGAGAAGAAGATCGTCTTGGAATTTAAGGGGAGGAGGGGTTGATGGATTTTGCTTGGATGGAATTGTCAAGAGAGAATTGTGGGTAATTAGAAAAATTTACACGCCGTTGGAGAATTTTGGACTGGTGAGAGAAACTAAAGTTAGAGGATTTATTGCTGCAACTGTGGCCCCTGGGAGTTACTGGAATTAAATAAGTAAAAGTAGGATAGGAAAGACATCATTATTACAAGAAGATTTATTAAATTAATGATAATTCATACAAAATGAGTGTGATCTTCCTTTTGTCTTTGCATTTAATGAGAAGTTAACGTATTTCATTTCTGTTTATAAAAAAAGTGTAGCTTTTTTATACAGTTATAAAATGTTTTTTTGTTTCTCTTAAGTCTACTGAATATCAGATTTTTTATATAGAAGATGTGTAATTAAGACTGTTGTACCAAATATGATGAAGTTAATTCATAAATTATTTTATGAAATTTTGAAAAATTTAGAAATAACAATATTGTGATAAATAAACATCAACTGTTATTTATCTTGGTTGCTAAATAATATGAAAAATATAAGATATAAATATATTTTTCCATAATTATAAATTCTTATATATATATATATATATATATATATATATATATATATACATTTTTTGGCTAAATATTAACAAGTAATATGAATTACAAAATTAGAAGTATTTTTTATTTTGTATTTTTATTCAGATTTTCTTAAAGCTAAACTTACAATTGTTTGAAAAGCGAAAAATAATTTTTAAGGCTACAATTGCTAATTTCTTATCATGTCCGATTGACAAGTAACTCGAATCATCATAGACTAATTTACTCCGGTTTGTAATAAATCAAATTGAGAATTTTAATGAAAAAATTTTTATGATACTCTTATGAATTATATTTACAATTGACATAACTAAATAAATAATTAAAATTATAATTTAAAAATACATTAATTTGTTATTACGATATTTTTTAATTACTATCTTAATAGTCTAAGATTAAATTTCACGCCACATTTTTTTCTCTCTCTTCTGATATTGTAAAGGCCATATTAGCTTAGTAAAAAGTCGTGAGCCATGAGCTATGCAACTGTTGGATAAGAAATAATAATCTTAATTTTGCTGCTGAGCATTATACAAAAACTGGAAATTTACATTCATTATATTATATTTCAAAACCCGAGAATCCTTTTACCTACCTGATCTAGTTTAAATATCGTAAGTTGATCTCTAGAGTTGATAATCCGAGATATAAATCAGTACAAACCTTTTCGATAAACTAAATTTTGTTTTACCTTACAATCTACCCAAAACTTTTATTATTTTTCTTTAAAATAAAATCACCCGTAGTGTTCAGTAGTATTTTTTTTAAGAATAAAAGTCAAATCAGTGTTATTGTTCCCATAAATCCTGAACACTACATCTTTGATGGGATTTGGAACAAATGAAACTCCAATCATAAATTCTTTATACTTAGAATTATTTTTTTTAAATTAGTGAACAAATTACTCAGCACAATATTTCCACGAGGAATAGACTTTTGTAATACTTTCTTCTTTCTAGTGCATTTCCTCAACATGTGAATGCCACAATTGCTCTTCCTCGATTTTTTTTTCTTTTACTCTAATCTGTAACATCAAACAGGGCTAAAAGAGAGCCCTCTAGGGTTTTTTTTTGCCTTTTTTTTTTGTTGATATCGAATATTGATATTAATGTACATCTCATATTTTCTTCAAAAATTAAAGTTGTTAGAAATGAATGCTGTACTTAAGAACAATTATATTGTATAAAATAACATCCAAACGAGTTTGTAAAAATATGCAGAATCCCATTTAATTCTCTTTGATTAATTTATAAGATATTCAGAGATCACATAGACCAACAAATATGTACTACACCAAAAATTTTTCAATTGCATCAAACTTATATATATATATATCTCAGAATAACTAAAGAAGCTTTTATGAAAGGGAAACTGAAGAGGAGTTGAGATTCAAGTTGCAGCTGTACTTAAAATTTACGTGTAAGCCAAAATCCATAATCGGTGTTTCACTACCAATATCTATATAACTGAATTAGAATATACACCCCCCTATATGTGATGTAGCCAACATACCATTAGATATTGTTTCTGTTTGGGGAAGTGGTAAAATGCTGCAGCACCAGAGAAAGGTGCTTGACGCCAAAAAGCTAGTGACTCTTTATCTGATGATTAAAATTTGAACTGATCGGTTGTTTCGCTTAGGATGACCCCTTAACGAACTGATTTATTTTGATAAAAATTAATAAAATTGGTAACACATTCACTTTTACACGTTGTGCATACTAAGTTCACGTCTATAGAGGAACAAAGTGTTCTAATGCGGAAACCTTAGATTTTTATTCGAATTGTTGCAAACATTTGATTAGAGATAAACTTACGATTTGATACTAGACCAAGGGGAAATAAGCAAGTTAACTTTAGTAGTACCTATAACCGATCACATCTCGTCTCGATAGCTTGGAAAATAATGCTATATCAAGAAACTTGAAGATGAGAAAAAAATTTGGAAAATGTATTTGGACTGGCCGTAAGAAATGTAGTTAACATACATAATATAATCACGCCCAATGACAGAATAAGATTCGATAAAGCTTCATGAAAAGGAAAAGTGAGAGCTAAATTCAAAAATAAATAAATAAAATTTTTCCCTCAATAGAATGACATATTTCGCTCAAAAATCTTTGGCCAATAGGTCCATGATGATTTACGAAATGATTACAAGTAAATCCTTAATGCATTTATTTTCGCCTTTCTAATGCGACAGCAAAACAAAGCAGAATATAAAAAAGAGCTAAAAAATATATATATAAGAAATCGGGAAAAGTTTGACAAATAACAATTACTTTCCCGAAAGGAGGTAACAAAAGGGGAAACGCTTCACCGAAATTATGCACCTGGCAGAATAATCTCCGGTTTAAATCGTCCATCCCCGGAGTGCGTTGTACTTCACAATCCACCGTCCCAAATTATTCTAAATTTACAGCCATTTCCCAGCAGTTTTCCCGGCGTTCCATTACAAACGACTTTCGTTATTCCAGCGGTGGTCGGTCCACTGATCCCTGCTATTAGCCAGAACCATTGATCATCATTACGTCAGTAGCGTTGCTGGCACGGATCAACAAAAGCGTAATGGAGATTTGTGGACCCCGTAGAAAACAGTGTGACAATTGGGCAGGAGAAAAGTATCAAAAGGGGTTTTGAGGGCTAAAAAGGGAAAATGCCAGACGCAAATAAATACCCCTGGAGCGATCATCCATTCTTGGGATTCAGCCGCAAAGGCGATTTTTGTAGGGGGACTTGTTTATTAACCGGCAATTATTCGGGACGTTACTTGGTTGGGTAATGATAAGTTTGTTTTGGAGTAATAGGAGCGGTTTGTTTCATTGGTGACATTTCTGAAGAAAAACTAGGTTTCAGAAATGATTGTTTTAGCTTGCTTGAAACTTAAATTATGACAGTATTTCCTCTTATTGATGGTGCAATTTTAAAAAAAAAATTCTCAAATAGAACTTTGAGTTTATAATCATATTACATTCAGCATAAATACTTGCAAGAATCAAAAAAAATTAGAGGAATTTATTTTTGTCTTTACGAGGGTCTTTCGAATATTACTCGTGTCAGGAATAGGAAATGAGAATGGGGTAACTTATAGTGGACACCCTTCATTAATCAGCACTCCAGGCACAATAAAGTTTAATGAATTATTTAATTGTGTTGCCGAATCAAAACTAACCAATTAATCCGTGACAAATTTGTTTCGGCTTTAATTCATAGATTGCTGTACACCCATGGTTTCATCAACATACCTTAAATTTTTTTGAAATGCCGGGTAAATGTTTTTGGTTATGAAGCTTGAGAATATGTGAAACACCTTTATTCTGCTTTTTTTCCACCTTTTTATTCGAAAAATTTGGAATCATCAAAATAAAGATAATAAATATATAAGTGAATAAATTAAAATATAAATGTATAAATTAATAAAAAAATAATGTATTAAATGTATAAATTAATAAATTAAACGAGTAAACGTAAAAACTATAGTTTTTAAGACATTTAATCGAAATTATACGAAATGTAATATCATGAGGGGAAACTGGAGACAGAAAAGCCGAATTTACAAAAATAAATGAAAGAAAGTAAAAGAAAATAGAAAGAAATAACAACAATTTATAAAACACTATAAGATTATTACAATCAACAAATTAATCAAATAAGATTGTTTTACAATCTTCCAGTATTTAATATATTTTAAGAGCCTTAGTATTTTTAATTGGTTTGATGTTAATTACAATATTTTTTTCAAAGTTATTTCTTGTATCCAAAATCCTCCTTCAAATTCAAATTTGGTGTGAGAATCACAACATTTCAAAATCTTTTTTTTATGCAATAAACGTACAAAATTACACATGGAATTCAGGATTATTTTGATAATTTGCAGAAAGTTTGTAGCTTATTTTATTTACCTGACTTGTCTTCAACCTTAAATAATAACCTTGTATGGAAAACCTAAAATTTATCTTAATTCCAAGCGAAAATAAAGTAATTAAAACAGTCACACAAAAATTGTCTAAGAATGTAGACAAAACGTTGTCTCTAAAAGTGGAATGCTCTCTACTAGTCACTGTCCCTCAACGCGTATACTAACAGCTTCAGTAAATATCAAGGATTACTCTTACCCAGATACTCTAATCTTTTTCTAATTAATCCTCAAGAGATAAAACTTCGACCGAACAGTATCCAGTTCTAGTTCCAATAGTTCATACAGACACGCAAATAACTCCAGCGTACTATTCAAAGTCCTTTACACTCTTGTTATCTTTCTATAATCGCTATCTTCATCTCAATGGTACCTAGCCTTTTTATTTTCGTATTCAATTCCCTGTCACTTTTATACGACTTAACTGTTACTAATCACTACATTTCTAATGTTTACCTAATTCGCGCAACCAAGTTTCATTTGAATGGAATCCAGCTGTAAGCATAAAGTCAGGGGGGGGGGAATCCAGATGTTAATTATGATATATTTTGTGAATAGCCTACGTCACAAGTTTTTATAATCAAAAAAGAGTTAGAAAAGAATGTTATGACTGAAAAAATAATCTGCTGAAAAATCTACTATAGTAAACTCTAAAATTCTTCTGTACAAAGTTCCTGCTATTTGATCTTTTATTAATCATTCAATTCTAAAAAAGTGCTTCATGTTCTTTATTTGATTATGATATGAAAGAGGAGATTTTTAGGAAAAAAAACATTTAAATTTTAAATCACAAGAAGCTATTTAAATTTTTATTTTCTAAAGGTTTGTATGATATAAATCCATATTAAACTGGTTGTTCTGGATTTCGTAATGATAGAATCAAAATGAAGGATTTCACCATTTTGTGTTTTCTATTTCCTTAAATACAGGAAAACTGGTTTGTTAGTAATTACTTAAATTTATATTCCCTTCAAAAAATGTAACTTCTATTTGTTATTTTTATGAAATAAAAACTGGAAACAAGAAAGACATATAGAAGACGGGAGGGGGATGGATAAAATAGATCTTCCTAGAGATGCAAGGAATTAAAAGTACGTAAACTTTTAAGTCTTTATTTAATTATTCATTTGATTTAACTCAGAAATATTCACAGAATCTTATTCATAGAAAATTTGAATTTAAATATACATATTTATTCGTATGTCAAATATTATTAATAACTTATTTCACTTTTAAGATTGTAAAGCAGAATTCTTTGAATATTTAAATATTTTAAAATCGCGTGTCTTCTATATTATCGTTACATATCCTTAATTTAATTTACTTTAGTGTTTACCATCTTGAAAACAAATACTTTTACTTTATAGAAGCGTATTCTAACGATGAAATATTTCGAAATTAAGCAGCGTATACTTTATGTTCCATTCAAATATTGAAGTTCTAATCTAGACATAATGCCCTATAGCTAGGAAAATAAATGCATGCAGATTCCCATAATTTTCAATAGCTTGAATATTTAGGCGTTTCATAATTTCTGATGTAATGCTCTTCGGTTGTAATTTCGTTAAAACAATGGATTGTAAAATGGTTATAATATTTTATTATTTGTTGGTAATATAATTAATGTAAAAATAAAATTACGAGCTAAAACTTGTAAGCTAAGTGTTGTATGTTCCTAATAACTATAAGACTAATATTTCTTCTAAACAGTTTTTTTGCAACAAAAATCAGGTAGGTTCTTAAATTAAACTTCATTGCATTAACTTAAATTGAAAGGATATATTAATATAAATATATTGGATTAAAATTTTGTAAAGAAAAAAAAGTGTTAAAAGGCCTAATCTGCTTTTACGAGTGTGGTTGAAACAGTGCTTGTATTTGAATACAAAGAGCATAATTAAGGCAAATTGTTGCTTCCATTGAGTACTGCCATCTATTGAATGAAGCCAAAATAAATTTGATATTGATTCATAGGTTAATTTGGATTTGGTAGTCATTTGCAGCCAAATCAAAATTTGATTGTTACTGCATTGAGATTTAGACGTTATTTTGCGTCGTGTTGTCATTGATGGGGAGGCCTGTATTGATCATTATGCACCAAATCTCAGGAAAACATCAATACGTTAAGTTGCTTTCAGTGAATGTTTTCTAAAAAAGGTGAAGATGGTCTCGTCGGCCGAAAAAGTTATGATGGAGAATTTTCGAGGTACGAAAGCCTTCATGAACACGAATACTGAGGCTTAGACAGATGTTATGTGAGTCATGATGCTTTCTGAATTAAACCATTTTCGATGCTACGAGCACTATCTCTCGGAATTTCTACTAACTTATTGAACGATCCTTGTATTATCAGTATTGCTGAACTATAGTTATTGATTGATCGAATTAACGTTACATTAAAAGTCAAACGAAATTTTTTAGTGACTGATTTTGTGATTTTCAGCCTTGACTTAGCGATGAACATGAGATCTGAACTAGTATTGTCTATCCTTAGCTACCTCACTACCTCACCATGAAAATAGTTTGAAATCTAATGCTATTGTTTAACCAGCGTTAATCTTACAGTTAAACATCTAAATGACTTAAAATTCTAATAAAGAGGCACAAAAAATTATTGCTTAGATCAATAAATAATTTTTCCCCAAAAAAAGACATCACTTAAATATAAAAATAAAATAAAACGATGCAGCAATTTATAAAAATTTAAAACAAAAACATTGTTAAATTTTAAGAAACTTCTTTATAATGATATATTTTGCCATATGACACCCTTTAATATTTAATGAGAGATCCAAAGCATTTTAGATTATATCTGCTTAAGAAACAAATACTCAACTGAGAATTCACTGTTCTTTGTAAATCTTTCTAAAATCGTTTAAATAATTAACACCTGGTTAAAAACATTCGTGAATATGTAAGAATTTTTTCATAACATTTTTGTGTCTAACGACACTTGCTTAAATTCAATCTGTTATGGTTGTCATGATATTTTTAAATAAACAGGACAATATGAAAAGAAAAATTTTCAAAAACATGTATGCTTATTAAGATTAAGGCCAGCTGAGTAAACATTTTCAGTAATATATTATTATTTAAGACATACAAGTGGTGATAATGCTACTACTTATCATAAATACGATCAATAAAATGATGTGGAATTGTCTATAATGAGTGCAAATAATGATACTAGAATTTTTACATTCATTGTTGAAGAGAAATGAATGCGAGGAGTTTAACGGAGGCTCAGTCGTGTTTACCCCTTCAGCTAACACTTTGGGACTCTAAATGAATTTATTTGGAATGAAAAACTCTCTCTGTAAATGAAGTATGACTTTTGCAAATTATATCATAAATATTAGTGTAGTGAATAGGCAAGAAGAATTGCCTTTTTCGGAGCAAATAGCTTTTTCCGGGATTAGATAAAATTTTTAACAAGTGGAAGAGATTACGAATTCAAGTTAACATTGTGAGACATTTAAATCGCACCCAAAATAAGGAGTTTTAAGAATGAAAATAGAGAAGATCTACAAAGAGTCAAATGTTCAAGTCCTCACCTGCAAATCTATTAAGGATTCAAGCCTGAATGGTTTGGTAAAAAAAGTGCTAAATTAGTATATTAAACATAAAATTCGATGCATATAGGAACTTTTTTCATAGGAACGATAGGTAAAGGATTATTGTTAACCTTTGTTTCTTCATAAATCTTAATAAAGTAATTTTGTTACTATCAATGTACGCCTCTCAATTCATTGGACTATTGTTAAGAGACATTTTAAATAATTAATCATGACAAAAGAATTAAGAAATATCAGGGCATTACAGATATAAAAATTTGTATCTTCAAATATAGATAATGAATTGATTTTCTACTCCTTCAATCTCATGCATTCAGCTAAATAGCTATAATTTCCTATTAACAGCTTCGTTTCCGTTGTTACAGTAACTGAAAATTGCTTATATTGATTACCTTAATTAAAATAAATATAAAACATTTAAAAATGGGAAGGGAAGAAACAAGAACAGATGCAATTTTTTTTTAAAAAAAAATCGTATTAGATGTTTGTTTTGATTAAAAAAACATTTAAATTCCTTTTAGAATTGTTAATAGTTTTTGAGTTTATTTTCGTGAGATATTTTAGGAAAATACAAAGACATGTGGTTCTTTAAGAATATTTGTAATATCACGAGTAATCTCAAGAAACGAGTCCGCCATGTTGAAACGATAGCAGTGAAATTGGGAGACTTACCCATATATATTATTCATTGAAAAATATTCGGAAATTCTATATATTGGATTGATAGTTTTATTAACGTCACACCAGAAACGACAACAGAACTGCTGGCTACGGACCTCGTAATTTTGAACCTCGGTCAGGAGACAAGGATAACATAAGAACTAGTACCAACCTCTCCTAACTTCCACACCACGCCATGGGAAGATTTTGATCCGTGACAGATTTAACGTGTCTCAGCCCCGTCTACACGACGAGTCTTTAGTGACATCAAAGCTCAAGGTTTGTAAGAATAATTAATCACTTTTATGGCAATTATAAGTTTTTTAAAATCTTAATTCTGCATCCGTAATATTTCTGTAAATATGCGTAGTATTTCTCCTTTCCAACCAGAAAATTTATACTTTGGGGAGGTAAAAGAATTTTTCAGGTATATTTTCTTTGTATTAAAAGATATAAACTATGATACATTGTTTCCAGTGCTATACATTTTGGCTGAGTGCCAAAACATAACCAAAATTATTTTGTGAGATTAAAGTCTTTTCAAAAGATTTAAAACTCTTTTCACAATCATGGAAATAATACGCTAATAATACCGAAACCCTTAATGACATTTGTTTTGGTTGAAAAGTAAGTACACTTGTATTTTATTGTATTTACTTAAAGAATTAATTTTTTTCAAAGATTTAAGCCTTCAAATTCTAAAGTTCCAATAATGGTTTTTTGTAGTGTGGAATATAAACTGGAAGAGTAAAGTATCAGCTTTTGTTTTTGTAAAACTAATCATTCCAATATATAGTTCTTTGAGAGTAGTACAACTTTAATAAAAACTAAAAATAAACAAATCTGTTTATATTTATCAATGTTACATTTTCATAAAATGCTATTAATTATTTTAAAGGAACCAAATTTAATAAATATCAGTTGCATTTACCAGAAGAGAACCGTGGCACCAGTGGCGTTTCATACAAAATTGAGAAGTGAGGAACAAAGTTGGCAGTGAAAAAGGGGAATAATTGTTTTTTCTTTAAGAAGTTCATAACATTAAAATGTGTTTACTAGCCACTGAAGGGTTATTGTTTTAGCTGGATCACTTTCAGCGTACTAGGATCACTTTTGGGGTACACAGATCACTTTTGGCGTACACAGATCACTTTGGGCGTACAAGGATCACTTTTTTATTTTTTTCTATTTTTCTTTAATTTTAATTACCTTTAGCTTAAATATATTCAAATAATAATAGTTTAACGTTTGTTTTAATTTTAATGACAAATAGCTGATATAATATTCAATTTAATAATTTTTCGTTTGCTTTAATTTTAATTACATGTAGCTGATATATTCTTGAATTTAATAATGTATCGATTACTTTCATTTTTATTACATTTTGCTTAAATATATTCAATTTAATAATTTATCATTTCCTTTAATTTTAATACCTGAAAAGTTTGCTATTGTCCATTTCTCGATATTTCATCATTTACTTTAATTCTTATATTTCATGGAGTAATTTAATAATAATTATAAATAAAGCACATCTTGGGAGACTAAATCTGTTATTTGCCAAGCGTTGTATAGAGCGTTTTAATATCTGTTTTTCATTTTGTTTTTACTAATTCGTATTTAGTCCTGAACTTTTAAAATAGCCTACAAATTAACTCAAGAATCAAAGTCAAATTAAGAACTAGAATTTTACTGTACATTAGATAGCACGGCCCTGTGTTTGGATACAACATTCTTCGAAGAAACACAACAGAATATAAATATTTTTAAATTCGGTAGGGGGTTCCACATGATCAGTATTTTATTTTGTCTGAGCATCAAATTATGCTAGGAGGGAAGAGCAACTTGCCCTTTTTGTCCCCCTTCTGGCTTCACCACTGGAAGGGATAGATGGATTATGAGCTACAACTCAGATTTCTTTTAAAATTGTTTTAAAAAACAATGGAAGTTATTGTAAGTGTTGAAGTGAATTAGGCTTCAAAGCTTTCTCATGACTAGCTCATGAGTTTTTCTCACTACTAGCTCATGAGTATTCTTGTCTTGCTTTAGCAATTTTGCCACCAGTCATACAACCAGTTGTGTATCTGTGAGCTACTTTAATCAAATGAATTAAATAGACGTATATAGCCTTTTATGTAGTCTAAGTCGGCGTTAATTAAACAATTCTATTGGAATCAATTAATGCTCGATTCACTCGCTTTTCAAATTCCACGTGAGTTAAATCTATCTTAAAGTGAGAAACATCATTTGGATCGATTTGCATTGTTAAGATTCTTAATCGAAACTAATTAGTTTTCATTAAATTGTTAAATACTTCTTTTCTACTTTTTTTTTCTTATAACTTAAGCCTTTGGGAGCAATGTTAAAATTTTAAATTTAAATTTCTTCAGAGGAACTGGGGTACTTCGCTTTTAATTACTAAAGAGACATATTACTTCTTAATTGATAAAAAATGTTAAATTCTTTCATAATTTTTTTCTTAGAATTGAAAAAATTCATTACTAAAACTTGTATTTTAAAGGAAATAAAAATTCACTGAAAGAGAAAGGTTCTAACACAAAATAAAGATATTTCTAAACTATTACCAAAAGAGAAGTCTAAATAGAAACGTATTTAATTAAATATGACGATTAAAGATTACATATTTATCAAAATTAATTAAAATATTCTGATTGATATCACCACTGATCTTTTGAATATCTTTACTATAACAATGATAGTTAAATTTACTTTTATTCGTAATATCCAGTAATGTCTGAATTTTTTCTGATACTTCTTCAGTAACCAAATGTATATAAAAATACTTCCTATATTTCAATATATATGCCGTATTCTTCCTAATCCTAAAAATACATAAGCATAGAAAGATTTTTCTGCTAAGGTACATATCATTCCTTTGTTTTTGTGTAAGTTTAAGGGCAAATAAAGGTACTTTTAACAATGGGAATTCATACAGAAAATATATAACAAATATTCCAAAGGCTTGTTAAAAAGGAAAAAAAAAAAAAAAAAACCGCTTCCCTCCCTTTCCTAGCTTTGAGCTCTGTCAAAACTAAAAATAATACCTTTCTTTGGGCCTTACCAATAATAAAGAAAAGAGGAAGATTCTCCTAAAATAAAAAGAAAGAAAGTATAGATATAAAAAAATGAGACATTTATACATTTCTCTCACGTGCAAGGCCTGCAATCTGCAGTTGACGCTTCTCCACCATCCAATGCCCCTAAGTTATTGTTGTAAAGAAATCCCATTCTTCTGGCATTTCTCCGGATCGAGAAAACCTGGATAAAAACGGAAAAATGGGGGTGGAATTGGTAACAGGATGCGTAGAGTCTTCAGATTTAAAATACCGAACGAATTGTTTAAGAAATAAAGAAAGTATAAACGCACGATGAAAAGGAAGATTGAAAGGACGCTTCTTCACTGTAACTTTAACGGGGAGTTCCAATTCCACCCCCTCCAGTTCTCCAAACGATTCGAAAACGTTGTCGGTGGCATTCCTTATCCAAAAGAATGGGAACGAATTGCCAAATAAAAGCTGGATCAGGCCAAGAGGGATCTTCGTCACTGTGACTTTTCGAACGAGTTTTCGAAAGGGAGGCTTAGAATTATTGTGGGTGTTATGAGAGTGCAGCAGACTCGAATACATTTTGTTCAAGTTCAAGGGGGAGGGGGGCTTCATCGATGGACAATCGAGAGTGCACGTTCAATACTAATGAGATTTTTTTTTTTTTTTTTTTGTATTTCCAGAGCTCAAATCGATGGAGATCTTAGAAAAGCTCTGGATTGAAGTAAGCTGTTGTAGTTAAAGAAATATTCTGCAAGTTGCGTGAGTCTTATAGTTAAGCTATAAGTTTTCAACTCAGAATATTCACGATATTCTTCCGTTTTTTCTGAATTAAAGAAGGACTTGCATGCGTAATTGCGAGAAGAGTTAATAAAGTTGAGAGAGGATAATTTCGACACCAATAAAACAAAATAAAGAAGATTACTGCCTGTTAAATGAGGCTAGATCTATAAACCGTTTCGTAGTGTTGTATGAAATTTAGGAGAGTAAGTTCCCAGAGAGATCAGGCGTCATCCGAGTCGCTTTCTCCTTGTTACAAAAACACAAGGTTTATCATCAATGGCATTTGTATAAATATAGAGTGTCGTTAGTGTATATGCATTCATTCGTAATCAAATCACATCCTTAGGATGTGATAACCGAGTGGTAACAGTCTCGAGCTCATTGCCAATGATGTTTCAGTCGAGTCGTGGATTCGAATTCTGATGCCTTTATAGAACCATCGTGTAAAGAAGCTGATGAATTATAAATCAGTCAGGGCTCTAAGTCTCCCTTTGAGATTATATGGAAGTTAGAAGAGGTGCATTCGAGCGCTAGTGGTGCTTTTATCAATCAACTGAGGTTTGAAATCACGAAGTCCGTTACAAATAGCTTTATAACATCCGGTTTTAATTCCGTCTCGAGCCATTATTTATTACTTAGGTAGTCACTAATCAACATACTTCCTAAGCAATTCTAAAAAGCCGGTAATTCAACTTGAGTTTATTAAGATATCAAAGTTGGGGCTCAAAATCCTTATGTTGGGATTATATAGAAGTTAGGAGAAGTGCCTTTTCATTCAACCGAGGTTCGAAATTACGAGGTCCGTTACCAGTAGCTCTGTGACGCTCCAGATTTACTTCCTCCTCTTATCATTATTAATTATTAAGAGCATAACTAATCAACATAACTAGTCCTTAAATAATTCAAATAAGTCAGTAATTCAACTTAAGTTTTTCAAGTTATCAAAGTAATCAAATCATAAGATAATTATTTAATCAAGCCAGTTTATTATCTTCCTATACACACGTTTAAATTTAATGCTTAGAATAATAACTAATTATTTTACCAAACCAATCGCGTGAGAGTTTTTTGTATATCATTGCATAAGTGTTTAATTCCTTGACTTTATTTCGATCATTTCTATGTTCACTTCTTAAGTCCCTTACTCGGTTCAGATTATGATTTGAAGTTGACAACTTCAAGTCACTATCTGAACCATTAACAATTGTATTAAACGCTTCATTAATTATATACGTACTTTCTAAATTCTATTCATTACACTGGAATGATTCTATTCTAATCTATATAAATCACGCTTCAATCACTTATAGAGATTTCTCAATTTAAAAAATATCACAGAAAAGTCTTAAAGATTAGTTGAAGGGATAGAGTTCTACATCAATTTTTCAAGTTTCTTCTAGTGGTGGCGATGGTGAAGTTTAATGGCACAAGAGACAGATATGGCTATGCTGTGCCAAACAAGATGTGACTGTGATGTAGACGTTTGAAAAAAGGAAAAAAAAATGTTTTAAATTAATGAACCAATAGAAGGGGTGAAAATTGAAAAGGATCGCTAGAATATCTTGGAGGAGCTTAACTCGAGTTTATCATAGTCAATAAACTCTATAGGAAATGAAGATCACAATGGAACTTCAGAGTCATAATTCCCATACCTGCCAAAGGAAGTTTCCATCGAGTACGAAAGTACTAAGAGTTTGATTTGGAAAATAATAAGGCTGTGCCTCGTTAAATGGAACTAGATCTGAAAATAGTTTCTTTTGGTGTAATGAATAATTAAAAGAATGAGATACAGCTTACTAAGAAGTCGTCCTCATCGTTTGACCATGATTTAATTCTACGAGGCTGTCACCAAAAGCTGTCATATACTCAAGTGTAATATTAATTAAGCGAAACCAATCGATATATGAAAACGTTATTTGAGTAAACTCAAAATTGAAATCTGTCACTAATAGTGATGTGCATATTCTACCAATTAAATTTATTTAATTGACCAATTGAATTTTACTGACCAATGAAATGAAAGCGGATGAACAGTGTGTTTTCAAAAAACAAATTTTGCACAAACTATAAAAATCTTCTTTAATCCGAATTTTAAAGGGAAAAAAAGTTTGAATGATTCGAAGCTTATTTTTAGATTTATATTTCAATATTTTAGATGGGACATAAACAGTCTTTCCTATTTTTATAACTGTATTTACTTCATCTTTTATTATTGTTTATCTGTATTCCCACAATCTTAAAATATGTATTTGGAAATATGGCCAGACATGTTCGGCTATACTTCAAGGAAAATAGCGGATATTTAGAACATTTATTATAAAATTTCATGAAAATAAATTTGTGAAGGGTTTTACATGTATCATAAATTTGATATATATTCATGATAAAATACCTAAATTTTGTAATACATCGTGATTTTCTGTGGAATAACTTTAAAAATATCATGTCTATATACTTTAGCGTGTTCTAAGCTTTTAAAAATATTTTTGAAGACGCTTTAGAAAACATTAAAGATTTTCACCTTGATTTTAGTGAAAACTTTTTAATATAATAAAATATATCACTTTTCTATTATCAAACTGTTCGTGTAAACATGTTTTTATGCATTTTTTTATGTAATTTTCATAAGATTAATATAAACAAGATAAACTCTAAGCCATTTATAATTCTAATTAAATTTCATGAAATAATAAAAACCAAATACAATTATATTCATATTAACAGATAGTATTTATCTGTAGTGAATCATTTTATGACTCTTTATTTCTTTAAGAAATGCACTGAATGCATAGTTAAAAAACAGAACAAAAGTATACGGATTGCTTATTATTTATGTGTTTTTTTAATTTTTGCATATGATTCGGTAATGTATTTTAGTTAAATATTATGACCGCTTTTGCCTAGTTGTCATGTCGCGTGGCTGACGTTGTTTTTGCCACGTTCAGTGAGTTCAAGCCCTGAATCCACTAAGAGATCTTCCGTATAGGGAAGGGGGGGGGGTGATGAGCGTTAAATCTGTTCAAGGTTCTCTCCAAGGCGTGGTGTGGGAGTTTGGAAAGGAAGTTTCTGGTGTCATCTTAGTCACCAGGGATGACACCTGAAACTTCCTCTCCATCCTAGTCACCAAGGATTGCAATGGACTTAGTAATTTTGACCAAGGTTCAAAATTATCCATTGCCAATTGCCCTCTATTACTTATCAGAGTGATGTTAATAAACAATTACCTTTTAGTCAAATATCGTTAATACCTTTTTATGAAAATCACTTCATGGATGTTATGACATTGTTCATTATAAATTAATCACGCGCTTGTGAGAATACTTTAGAATATGAACTTGAAAAACTGAGGATATACACTTATATCTCTAATTTTTGAATATAATATTGAAAAAATTTTAAAAATGGTTTGATAATAAAAATGTGCTTTTAATTATATACTTTATACAATTTATACTTATATAGCCTCATTGATAGTTATTTTGCATTTAGTTCTCCTTATTTATGATTTTTAAGTGAAAATTTGTATTTAGCATTAAATACTTATAATTCATTCAATGGTGCTAGAATTTCAAGCTCAATTTTCAATATAAATATTTAAGAAGTTCTATAAATAATGAGAGCTAAGTTCTGATAATAATTATCTGTTATTAATGATACTTACTCATTACAATGAAATTGAAGGTTGATTTGAATGCAAAGCAAATGTTTATGCATAGACAAATTAAAACAATTAAAATAGTAAATTTAATGAAGCAATAAATTGATCAAAATAAAACTGTTTTAAAATATTGGGGAATGAATAGTTAATTATGTTACTAAAATAGTTTTCAAATCAATTCTTGCAATTTTCATTCATAATTGCTGCTCGAAAACATATATAAAAATTGATATCTCGTAATTTATGCTTCAAATAGATGAAAATAAAATAAAGTTCTTGTGGGCTGTGTGTATATGCTTCTATTAAGACTTTTTATCAGTTCTCTAATATATACAAGGGAATTTTCCATATCTATCTGAAGATTTCAGATTCAAGTGGCCTCTTTATATTCGCAACCGCTAAAATGTTAAAATTTATAGCTCTTCTAAATTGCCTTTATTCATATTTTTAACTATTCTCTTTTAGCGGTTTAAAAACATTAACAAAGAAAAAAATTGTACACCTCATAAAATTCTATTTTGTCTCATAATGAGAAATGCATTCTTCGATAGAATGTTTGGGATGCCGTAGATTCCTTACATTATTATTTTCTTCTTTTAACATTGTATCAGGCTTCTTTTCTGTTCTTGGTAAAAACACGTAATAATCTTAGTCTATATTTACTCCCATCCCCGTATGCAAACACTGAAGAATCAATTAAATTTACATCCGCATTAAATTCACGTAAGTGGAAAATTTCAATGTTTTCTAAAGTCAACACCAACTCTTGGGTTCATTTAAGTCAAACATTCTTTAGCTTAAGGATACGAAACGTTTTCCCGCATGAATTTCTTTTCTTATCTGTAACGATATAACTTTCATTTTATACAAAAGAGACAAAGTAACGAAAAAGAAAAATAATAATGCATTGGAGTTACACAAAAACCTCGACCAAAACATAATACCCTAACATCCCATCAGCAGCGCGACATCTCATCTCGAGGCTTTGTTCTGTAGCCGCACTTATTAAACGCCCTCTGGCGGGAAACAATCGAAACTCCCGTTATAATACTAGTTTTATCATGTGTGAAAACCAAGTGCCTTCAGGTAGAGGCACAAATAAGAAGTTAGCTCTCACAACACGTACTGGCTTAATGCGGTTTATACGATATTTTATATAAAAGACTTCTGCGGTCGGAAAAATTCTTTGTTTTATTACATGTCTCAATGGGAGCTGTTTCATCACAGGTTTTTGATGGAAAGCGTTTTTTCTCCAAGGTAGGAAGGTTATAATCTTCCAAGAAGGAAAGATTGGAGGAAAAATGTTATTTGGCCGGTGTTTTACCCTTTTCTCACGTGTCGTAATAGAAATTTCGTTGATGGAAAGATGTAGTTCGAAATTGCAAAATGCTTTCATCCGCAATCATAGAGATTATGCGAAAAAGTAGAACGATATATAATGTTCTAAGAAATTGCCAACACACATTCATTTTTACAAATGAATAGAATATGAATTGAATACGTGGTGAAAGGAATGGAGATATAATTATCTCAAATTTCAGAAGATAAAAGAAAATTTTGGAGTTTTTGACATTTTTGTTGGAAATATAACATAACATTATCACTTTGCGTCACAGATTTGCATCATTTCTTTTTTTTTTACATTTAAGAAAATATGTTTGGACATTATTTATTTCACACATATTCACTTCCAAATATTCAAATTCAAAAACAAAATAACAGTCTGCAATCAATACGTCTCGATAAATGACAGATGTCTTAAAATCTTCGTCAAATAACTTTCACGTGCACATAGTTATGTATGAACAGAAACATGGTAATTTTGCATATTTCCGTAATAAATTGTAGTAATACTCTTCTTTACATTTGCACAACAAATACATAAAACAATTACCTAATAAAAATTTATCTCAAAGCGATTACTTATTTTAAATTATTCCAAAATTAATATTGCTCCAAAAAGGTTGGTAGAATTTCGCATTATATAAGAATACGTTTCAATAATAAATGCTATAAATTACTTTTTATTCATGCAAAATAATTCAAAATTATATATGATAAAAGTTTGTAACGTTTTTGTATTTTTTTCCATAAATAGATATTGACATTTATTATAAAGTTTAACAAACCTATGGATTTTAAGTATCAGTTCTATTAGGGCTTATTAATGTTATAAGAAATGAAGAGAATATGTTGACTTTAATTAACTTTACTCCTTATCGTATTCCAGCTTTATCAATTTACAATACATGAAAATTATATTAACAGTATATAAATAGATCTAAGCAGAAATTTGTGTAAATTTTAAGTCCTATATTAAATGCAGATATTTTTTTTCATTTAGAATGAAATCAGAAGCATTTAGTTAGTTTGTGAGTGAATATTTTTCAGTTTTTTATCCAAACGAATGTTAATAGATTTTTCACCGAAAAATTTGTTATTTATGTTTGTTACAAATTTTTATTAATATCCTGCAGGAATCAATCGAGTGTGAACAAGATTCAATGCCTTATTCGTTTTTGTACTTATTTTGTGAATATTTATTTAATCTTCTTCAGGATATCAGCAGTAGCTTTTGAATTTTTTCCTTACAAAATTTTAATGAAATTTAATTTCCTGAAAGTGAAGTTTGATATATTTTAAGCACTTCTCTGGTAAGAAAATCTTTAATTTTGAGTCATAGTTAAGTAAAATTGTATACGTTTAGCAATACTTAAAAAAATATGTTAATGAACACTTATTTGACTTATGAGATGAAAATAAAGGGAAGGTGTGAGTCAAAATTTTTAATTATTACTAAGAACTAACCGACATAACTGGATAAATAATTGATCCTTATGGACGTAATGTTTTAAATTATAACTTTTATTATTGATTTGATTGGTTTCAGTAAGTCATAGATTGAAGGAACCCGCAATAAGGAGAAGGTAGAGTTCAATGTACTGATTTTTACAATGACAGCCTTCGAATGATCACGAAACTCTGGGATAAGCATGTAGCTCTGGGTGGAGCCTATATGAAGAGCCTAAAGAATAATAAATAAACATTTTCTATCATGATTATTATTAGTAATAATTAAAACTTTATTGTACCCCGAGATAATAATTAAAACTTTGAGTTACTGAGGCATCTTCATTCTGTTAATAGCTGGCAAATCAATTGCAAATCAATGTTAATAACTGTAATATTCGAGTACAAAATTACGTACATAATGATCAATTAATATGCAGAAAAAATGTTAGCCAGATGTATCGGTTGTTTCTTAGTAATAAATAAAATTTTGCAATACACCTTCGTGCTTTTATAGGGGGAAGTTTAGGCATTCAGCATGATAATTAATTAACAAGTTATAAGAAAAGATGAATGGAAAAGAGGAATTCAAACATAGAATTTGCATTCTTAAAAAAAAAAATACTCAAACTAATAAAAAGGAATTGCAACTCTCTACAAGAAATGAAACACATTTGAAATATTCAGAGAGATACATTCTGATCTGAAGGATTTTTTATATTAATACATTGCAAATTACGCTGGATTGGAATATACGTCCGAATCAACCGAAGATCTTAATACAGAATAGCGGTATTATTGCATTCCAAATTCATCTCAGTCTCTAAGTTCTTAATCACCACAAAGTCAAATTTTGGAGATTGAGGTACGAGCTTGTGCATCATTCGCTCTACTCTGTTCAAATTTCTAAACACTTTGGCAATGCGTACTCGTGAAACTCTAGTACGATATCAGTGTACTAAAATCTATCGATACATGGTAATTGAGTAAGCCTTATATACTTTAAAATTCTTATAAATATTTCTAGTTCACGATTTCGTTACAATAAAAAAGTACAGAAAGATCAAATATAATAATTTAAAACTTAAATTATGAGTTTTAAAATCTCAGAATCCCAATGCACTCTCAAAAATTCAAAAGTTAACAGGATTCTTGGTCTTGTATCACTTTATTTTACATGTTCTAAAGTTCAGAGAAGTCAATTAAAAATTCACTGAATAGCTTTGAAAATATTCTAGCATAAATTTTAAAATTCATAGTTAAATTTTAAGTATGTATGATTAAATGCCAATTTTAGAACAGTTTAATTAATATTAACTATCCTTTTTTCTGTAATAGCCTGTAACTTTACCAACAACAGTTTCAGTAACAACTTAAGCATTTCCCAATATCCTTTATTGAAACAAACATGACCATTATTCCGAATAACTGTAAAAACACTATAATTCTTACCTTTTTTATTATTAGGTTTCAAGTTGTGTTTTAAGTAAAAATAATAAAGGATATTGAAAATTACATGATACTGCGGATCAAATGGAATATGAACAGTTGAAATTTTCAATAAAATAATGGTTAACTATTACTATTTATTTATAGACAGTTGTAATTTGACAAAACTATTTTTTTCTATTTCAGGTTTAGCAAGGTTGCGCATATAATTGTTTCAAATATATATTTTTAGGGATAGTAACCAAAATAATAAACCAAATAATTAGTACTTTTTTTAATATGCAATTTGGTAAATAGTAGCTTTTGAGGGGAAAGGGTTGTCAAAATGTTTGCGAAAAACGGGCTTTTCTATAAAAATGCAAAAACAGTATGAGAATTCGCACCATAACTCATCTCTAGAAATTATAGAGATAAAAATCAAAACGGGTACTAGTTTAAGAATAATGATGAGTCACAATGTAATCGAGCTTGGTACCACTAATGGAAAAATTCATTCTGTATAATATCGCGATTTCATTTAATTTTACAAGAAACTTTTCCTTTTTCAGTTTTGTTTGAATAAAAATTTCCATTAAAAGCATTCCTCCTTTCATATCTTATGATTATATTTATTAAATTATCATCCATTTTTTTTCTCGAAAATTTTTCATAAATTTAGGTACTCGAATAAAAATAAGTATATTTCACTTATACGTTTCAAAAATTCTGTGTGTCGAATCTCAACAAAATACATGAAGTGGATTCTATTTTGATAGATAACACACGCCTCTCTCTGGTCTGAGAAATTCTGCTTCGATCCGATCAAAGTCAATGGCAGAGCTCCATTGAACAAACATTCTTCCCTATTCTCTGAGCCGAAGCAAAATCTTCAATAAATAGCCAGAAAACACCAAACCTAAAAGCTGAAATGTACAGCAAAGTCCACTCTAGCCTTCCTCTTCTTCGGCAAACTTTCCATAAGGATTCCATGAGGCTAAGGCTAAGGTTGGGGCATGCAAGGACTACAGAAAAAAATTGGTACACCTGCGTCTTTTTCCCAGGGCGGCACTTTGTTCACGCCCTTGCAAGTCCCCACTGGGAATGGTTTGGATGTATATAAATGTATGTATATACAGTGGTGGAGAGAGGGGTTTCTTTTAGATCGCGCAAACTTTTGAAAGAATGCGTTTTTTTCCCTCACTAAACGTATTTGTGGTGCAAGGTCTGAACTGAAGGGATGTCTTATTGTGTTTTGAACTAGGAATCGTTTGAAAAATTGGTAGGAAAGAATATATTCTTGTAGATTCTTAAAAATTCCCATCTTCTAATTCTATAATGTATTGAAAAATCCTTAGTTCTTTTAGGATGATAAGTGCAAGAAATTTAGTGAAAGAAAATTGATTTTAGTTAAAGGCAAAAGCTCGAAAATTAAATTCAAATTTTTATAGTAATTTCATCATTCATTTACATAATATATAACTCTGAGAACGTGGAATTTATTGAATATATGCATTTCAATTCCAGCACTAAAATAAATCCTATGTAAATTTCAGAATTCTTTTTTTATTGATGTTATTCCACGTCTTTGTATTATCTCTGGTTTAAAATATTTCTCTATAGTAACATGGAAGACAAAAAATATTGAAATGTATACAGAAAAAAAAAGAAATTTAGATTGAAAAAATACTACAAACAGTTGTTTATCAAAGGAGTAAAAAACTATTCAAATCGGATTATTTCCAATTACATATGTGCATTCCTGTTAATGAACTTTGTATTTTCGAATTGTTTATGGTTTTGATTACATTGAATTTTCTCAATTTGATGGTTTTGTTTCTACAATCCTCCTTGTAATTAATTGTTGGATTAAGAATTATAAATTTGTAAGTCTTTAGTGGTACTTCGTTTTAATCAAAATTATTTTTCAAAAATGGATTATTTTCTCAAAATGTTCCTTACAATTGAAATTTTATTCGAAATACTCAATAATCTAAAATTATTTTTTTACATAGTAAAATAAAAAATCAGATTTCTTACTATTTTTATAATCTATTTAAAATATTTCTCCACAGAAAATGTATTGGGAGTGATTTTTCAGAAAATAATTACATTGTAAACATATCATTTTCTCTTCTATGAATGTATCAATTCAGAAATTTGTACGCCAAGTACTTTATCTGATGTTTAATTCGGAGTAAAAATTTTACAAGAACATTGAAGCAGCTTCACTCACACGAATCAGAATTATCAATAGCAGGAATAAAATTGCCAAATAACTGACTGCTTAAAGAATTAATTTATTGCTCAGTTGTCTAGAAAAAAATATCTGCAAATAGGTAGTTCAAATCCGCTTTAACGAACTAACTATTCACATTCAGCAGCTGAAATGTTATTTTAAATTTCAAATAAAAAAAGCTATTTAAGTATACGTTAAAAAAAATAAGAAAACATTTAATAAATTAGGGATTCATCAATATTTTTTAAGAGTTTTCTATAATATAATCGAATTTAAAATAATTGTACTTAATTTTACGAAGAACGAACTAAAATTAGAGATATTTTAGCGTGTTTTGTACCATGGCACTTTAATTCTTATTAAACTTATATCAACAGAATTATTTTTAGATGCCTTTCAGACGAAGTAATCACATCCCCTTAACTGATAAGTATTAAATTGGAAAGCATTTTTTCATAATTAACTTGCCGATACAAATAAAAGTGCTTATCACAAGGGATGAGAAATTTCAGACATAATGAATAAAAATTTCAGTTACGAAGAAATATTTGTTATTAGGGATCTTATCTTTTGAAACAAAATTTAAATTAAAACCTATTTATAATTACATTAATCGATTGCTTATCTTCAATTGTTCTTATTACTTAGACTCAGAGCTGAGCATTTTTGATTTGTATAATTTCTAAAGATATAAATAAACAATTAAAATGCAGAAAAAAAAGTTTACAAAAAAAAATTCCTTATATAATTATTAAAATTAAACTAATAATAAAAATTTTTCCTTAAAATTACTCTTTTATTACATATTTTTATCTTTTGACGAAACATACGAGTATGATGAATACGTAATAGGTTTACATATTTCATCGAATGTTTTCAATTATCAAGTAGGTGTTCCTGCAGGAAAAATAAATAACTAATAAATCGGGGAATATTATTAAAGAAGTTGGTGAGCCATTTGTCATCCATTTCCGTTATTATCGGCAAAAACTATAGATTGTTTCTGATAAATCGATGTTTGCATTCGTCGGAGTATGAAATGTTGTCTTTAGGACAGTGTGAAAACTTTAAAATCTAAGTTTTACCACAAAAATCACTATCTGAAACGATTCATATGCAAAAGAAAGTATACAGAAAGGGTGCAATAGAAAACGACAGTGTCCGAGAGGCATACGAATATTCATCAATGTCGTTTAACCATAAAATCTGATATTTCTAATGGGCGATCGTCTTATTCCACCACAAATGAGAATATTGAGTGTACTCGAGAAATTATGCTTGAGAATGGACTATAAACTCTCAATAAAGAGCTTTATTTTGAAGTTCTTAGACAACAAGCTGCCATGAAATGAAAATGACACGAAACTATACAGAAAAAAAATATTGCATGACAATACCCCGGTACCTCGCTCCTTGATTGTAAGAAAATACCTTTCAAGGCACAAGGTTATAACTCGTTAACATCCTGGTCTAGAACAAACGGAATTTTACCTATTTCGGCTCTTGAAAACAAAATTTAATTAACACCGTTTTACTAATTCAGAAGGGATGAAATAAACTGATGGAACGAAGAAACTGATGGAACTTTTCCTAAAGCGTTTTCTGGTAGTGTTTTGATCAGCTATTTGAATAGTAGAACTAGTGAGTAAATGTAGGAGGATTGTACTTAGAAGAAAAGTAAGCTTAAAATACTGCAAGCAATTTTAATAAACTGCCATTGATCAATTCCTATGAGTTTTTGATTCTCCATTAGAGAACTTCTACGACAACAAATACATTGTTGTTATGTTTATATTTAGCACCACTTTATTATTAATATTATTATACCTAGGACAACCTTTGATCTCCAACAAGGGCGTGGAATGTTTCAATTCAAAATTTCAGTTTCCTTTCAAACTAATTCACAAATAATTTATATATAGGATCTTCTAGACTTAACAGCCAAGTTCTGATGAATAGATCGTAAGTCGAACAGGTCGTAAGGAAGTTTTAAGCTTTTCAACGCAATTTTCTGTCAATCATGTTACAAAACTTTACTGAAAACACTAAAATTCCATCTGTGTACATGTAATTACCGTGTCTACATAATATGAAAAACACATAATATGTACGATATTATAAGTATTATAAACAAAAATACAAAAAATACTTTATTTATTATTTTCATTTATTTAATTTCTACAATTTTAAGCGTGGAAAGTCGTTTTGGTCGTAAGTCATGGAGAAAATGCATGTGTTTATCATTAAGAGACATAATTATTTATTTTTATTCTTAAATAATGTAAAAACAGCATATTTGTTTTAATTAGATGTGGATTATAATAATAAACGTAATTAAAATTGAATAAATTAATGACAGCATGAATAAAGCACGTTTCTTAAAACACGAAGCTTTTTTATAAGCATTTCTATTTTTAAAAAATGAATAAGAGTTAATATCCTTGAATAGAATTCATTTGGTACCATTCTGTCTGTCTAAGACTAAAATATGCATGTCAGCCGGTGTCTGCTTAAGAAGATGAATGCATATGTCTAGTGCATGTTATGTGAAGGAGTCGATGGTAGAATACAATTCCATCTGTACTGATATATAAATTATATTACTTGTCAAGAGAATTGTTAGCATACATATTAACCATCTTATACATTCTGTTATATGTAATAAATGTCTGGTATAATTTGTTAACATATGTATTTCATTAAATGTTACGTGGACATACAGTGTAGAATTATTGTTGTGTATGATTAATCA